>WEDG01008155.1:0-10209 GCA_017591395.1 Schistocephalus solidus
GAATTGATGGTTGTAAGTAAGCTATTGCGGTGAATATGTGGCTTTGTGAGTAAAAATGGTCAACAGAAGGATCTCATCCAACAGAGTCAGAATTGATGGTTTTAATTAAGAAATTGCGGTAAAAAGGCTGTTTTTGTGTAGAAATGGTCACCAGAATTATCTTTTCAAACAGAGTCAGAATTGATGGTGGTAAGTAATCTATTGTGGGTTATAGGTAGGTTTGTGTGTTGAAACTGTCACCAGAAGGATCTCATCCATCAGAGTCAGAATTGATGGTGGTTAGTAAGCTATTGCGGCGAATAGGTGGGTTTGTGTTTAGAAATGGTCATTAGAAGGATCTCATCCAACAGAGTCAGAATTGATGGTTGTAAGTAAGAAATTGCGGTAAAAAGGCTGTTTTTGTGTAGAAATGGTCACCAGAATTATCTTTTCAAACAGAGTCAGAATTGATGGTGGTAAGTAATCTATTGTGGGTTATAGGTAGGTTTGTGTGTTGAAATTGTCACCAGAAGGATCTCATCCATCAGAGTCAGAATTGATGGTGGTTAGTAAGCTATTGCGGCGAATAGGTGGGTTTGTGTTAAGAAATGGTCACCAGAAGGATCTCATCCAAAAGTGTTAGAATTGATGATGGTAAATAAGCAATAGCGGTTAAAAAGGTGGATGTATGTGTTACAATGGTCACCAGAAGGATCCCCATCCAACAGAGTCAGAATTGATGGTGGTCAGTAAGCAATTGCGGTGAATAGGAAGGTTTGTGTGTAGAAATGGTCATCAGAAGGATCTCATCCAACAGAGTCAGAAGTGATGGTGGTAAGTAAGCAATTGCGTTGAATAGGTGTCTTTGTGTGTAGAAATGGTCACCAGAAGGATCTCATCCAACAGAGTCATCATTGATGGTGGTAAGTAAGCAATTGCGGTGAAAAGGTGGGTTTGTTTGTAACAATGGTCACCTGAAGGATCTCATCCAACAGAGTCAGAATTGATGGTGGTAAGTAAGAAATTGCGGTGAATAGGTGGTTTTTGTGTAGAAAATGGTCACCAGAAGGATCTCTATCAAACAGAGTCAGAATTGATGGTGGTAAGTAATCTATGGTGGGTAATAGGTAGGTTTGTGTGTAGAAATGGTCAGCAGAAGGATCTCATCCATCAGAGTCAGAATTGATGGTGGTTAGTAAGCTTTTGCGGCGAATAGGTGGCTTTGTGTGTAACAATGGTCACCAGAAGGATCTCATCCAACAGAGTCAGATTTGATGGTGGTAAGTAGGGTATTGCGGCGAATAGGTGGCTTTGTGATTAAAAATGGTCACCAGAAGGATCTCATCCAAAAGTGTTAGAATTGATGATGGTAAATAAGCAAGAGCGGTGAAAATGTGGCTTTGTGTGTAAAAATGATCACCAGAAGGATCTTATCCACCAGAGTCTGAATTGATGGTGTTAAGTAAGCAATTGCGGTGAATAGGTGGATTTATGTGTAACAATGGTCACCAGAAGGATCTCATCCAACAGAGTCAGAATTGATGGTGGTAAGTAAGCTACTTCCATGAATAGGAAGGTTTGTGTGCAGGAATGGTCACCAGAAGGATCTCATCCAACAGAGTCAGAAGTGTATGGTGGTAAGTAAGCAATTGCGTTGAATAGGTGTCTTTGTGTTTAGAAATGGTCACCAGAAGGATCTCATCCAACAGAGTCATCATTGATGGTGGTAAGTAAGCAATTGCGGTGAAAAGGTGGGTTTGTTTGTAACAATGGTCACCTGAAGGATCTCATCCAACAGAGTCAGAATTGATGGTGGTAAGTAAGAAATTGCGGTGAATAGGTGGTTTTTGTGTAGAAATGGTCACCAGAATTATCTCATCCAACAGAGTCAGAAATGATGGTGGTAAGTTAGCAATTGCGGTTAACAGGTGGGTTTGTGTGTAACAATGGTAACCAGAAGGATCTCATACAACCGAGTCATAATGGATGGTTGAAAGTAAGCTTTAGCGGCGAATAGGTTGCTTTGTGAATAAAAATGGTCACCAGAAGGATCTCATCCAAAAGTGTTAGAACTGATGATGGTAAATAAGTAATAGCGGTGAAAGGGTAGCTTTGTGTGAAAAAATGATCACCAGAAGGATCTTATCCACCAGAGACAGAATTGATGGTGGTTAGTAAGCTATTGCGGTGAATAGATGGATTTGTGTGTAACAATGGTCACCAGAAGGATCTCATCCACCAGGGTCAGAATTAATGGTGGTTAGTAAGCAATTACGGTGAATAGGTAGGTTTGTGTCTATAAATGGTCACCAGAAGGATCTCATCCAACGGAGTCAGAATTAATGGTGGTAAGTAAGCGATTGCGGTGAATAGAGGGTTTGTGTGAAACGATGGTAACAGAAGGATCTCATCCAACAGAGTCAGAATAAATGGTGGTAAGTAAGCAATTCCGGTGAATAGGTGGGTTTGTGTGTAGAAATTGTCACCAGAAGGATATTATCCAACAGAGTCGGAATTGATGGTGGTAAGTAAGCTATTGCGGTGAATAGGTGGTTTTTGTGTAGAAATGGTCACCAGAATTATCTTTTCAAACAGAGTCAGAATTGATGGTGGTAAGTAATCTATGGTGGGTAATAGGTAGGTTTGTTTGTTGAAATGGTCACCAGAAGGATCTCATCCATCAGAGTCAGAATTGATGGTGGTTAGTAATCTATTGCGGCGAATAGGTGGCTTTGTGTGTAACAAATGTCACCAGAAGGATCTCATCCAACAGAGTCAGAATTGATGGTGGTAAGTAGGGTATTGCGGTGAATAGGTGGCTTTGTGATTAAAAATGGTCACCAGAAGGATCTCATCCAAAAGTGTTAGAATTGATGATGGTAAATAAGCAATAGCGGTTAAAAGGTGGATGTATGTGTTACAATGGTCACCAGAAGGATCCCATCCAACAGAGTCAGAATTGATGGTGGTAAGTAAGCTACTGCCATGAATAGGAATGTTTGTGTGTAGAAATGGTCATTAGAAGGATCTCATCCAACAGAGTCAGAAGTGATGGTGGTAAGTAAGCAATTGCGTTGAATAGGTGTCTTTGTGTTTAGAAATGATCACCAGAAGGATCTCATCCAACAGAGTCATCATTGATGGTGGTAAGTAAGCAATTGCGGTGAAAAGGTGGGTTTGTTTGTAACAATGGTCACCTGAAGGATATCATCCAACAGAGTGCGAATTGATGGTGGTAAGTAAGAAATTGCGGTGAATAGGTGGTTTTTGTGTAGAAATGGTCACCAGAATTATCTTTTGATTCAGAGTCAGAATTGATGGTGGTAAGTAATCTATGGTGGGTAATAGGTAGGTTTGTTTGTTGAAATGGTCACCAGAAGGATCTCATCCATCAGAGTCAGAATTGATGGTGGTTAGTAAGCTATTGCGGCGAATAGGTGGCTTTGTGTGTAACAAATGTCACCAGAAGGATCTCATCCAACAGAGTCAGAATTGATGGTGGTAAGTAGGGTATTGCGGTGAATAGGTGGCTTTGTGATTAAAAATGGTCACCAGAAGGATCTCATCAAAAAGTGTTAGAATTGATGATGGTAAATAAGCAATAGCGGTTAAAAGGTGGATGTATGTTTTACAATGGTCACCAGAAGGATCCCATCCAACAGAGTCAGAATTGATGGTGGTAAGTAAGCTACTGCCATGAATAGGAATGTTTGTGTGTAGAAATGGTCATTAGAAGGATCTCATCCAACAGAGTCAGAAGTGATGGTGGTAAGTAAGCAATTGCGTTGAATAGATGTCTTTGTGTTTAGAAATGATCACCAGAAGGATCTCATCCAACAGAGTCATCATTGATGGTGGTAAGTAAGCAATTGCGGTGAAAAGGTGGGTTTGTTTGTAACAATGGTCACCTGAAGGATCTCATCCAACAGAGTGCGAATTGATGGTGGTAAGTAAGAAATTGCGGTGAATAGGTGGTTTTTGTGTAGAAATGGTCACCAGAATTATCTTTTCAAACAGAGTCAGAATTGATGGTGGTAAGTAATCTATGGTGGGTTATAGGTAGGTTTGTGTGTTGAAATGGTCACCAGAAGGATCTTATCCATCAGAGTCAGAATTGATGGTTGTTAGTAAGCTATTGCGGCGAATAGGTGGCTTTGCGTTACAATGGTCACCAGAAGGATCTTATCCAACAGAGTCAGAATTGATGGTGGTAAGTAGGGTATTGCGGTGAATAGGTGGCTTTGTGATTAAAAATGGTCACCAGAAGGATCTCATCCAAAAGTGTTAGAATTGATGATGGTAAATAAGCAATAGCGGTAAAAAGGTGGATTTATGTGTTACAATGGTCACCAGAAGGATCTCATCCAACAGAGTCAGAATTGATGGTGGTAAGTAAGCTACTGCCATGAATAGGAATGTTTGTGTGTAGAAATGGTCATCAGAAGGATCTCATCCAACAGAGTCAGAAGTGATGGTGGTAAGTAAGCAATTGCGTTGAATAGGTGTCTTTGTGTTTAGAAATGGTCACCAGAAGGATCTCATCCAACGGAGTCATCATTGATGGTGGTAAGTAAGCAATTGCGGTGAAAAGGTGGGTTTGTTTGTAACAATGGTCACCTGAAGGATCTCATCCAACAGAGTCAGAATTGACGGTGGTTAGTAAGAAATTGCGGTGAATAGGTGGTGTTTGTGTAGAAATGGTCACCAGAATTATCTTTTCAAACAGAGTCAGAATTGATGGTGGTAAGTAATCTAAGGTGGGTAATAGGTAGGTTTGTGTGTAGAAATGGTCACCAGAAGGATCTCATCCATCAGAGTCAGAATTTATGGTGGTTAGTAAGCTATTGCGGCGAATAGGTGGCTTTGTGTGTAACAATGGTCACCAGAAGGATCTCTTTCAACAGAGTCAGAATTGATGGTGGTAAGTAGGGTATTGCGGCGAATAGGTGGCTTTGTGATTAAAAATTGTCACCAGAAGGATCTCATCCAACAGAGTCCGAAGTGATTGTGGTAAGTATGCAATTGCGGTGAATAGAGGGTTTTTGTGAAACGATGGTAACAGAAGGATCTCATCCAACAGAGTCAGAATAAATGGTGGTTAGTAAGCAATTCCGGTGAATAGGTGGGTTTGTGTGTAGAAATTGTCACCAGAAGGATATTATCCAACAGAGTCGGAATTGATGGTGGTAAGTAAGCTATTGCGGTGAATAGGTGGTTTTTGTGTAGAAATGGTCACCAGAATTATCTTTTCAAACAGAGTCAGAATTGATGGTGGTAAGTAATCTATGGTGGGTAATAGGTAGGTTTGTTTGTTGAAATGGTCACCAGAAGGATCTCATCCATCAGAGTCAGAATTGATGGTGGTTAGTAAGCTATTGCGGCGAAAAGGTGGCTTTGTGTGTAACAAATGTCACCAGAAGGATCTCATCCAACAGAGTCAGAATTGATGGTGGTAAGTAGGGTATTGCGGTGAATAGGTGGCTTTGTGATTAAAAATGGTCACCAGAAGGATCTCATCCAAAAGTGTTAGAATTGATGATGGTAAATAAGCAATAGCGGTGAAAAGGTGGATGTGTGTGTTACAATGGTCACCAGAAGGATCCCATCCAACAGAGTCAGAATTGATGGTGGTAAGTAAGCTACTGCCATGAATAGGAATGTTTGTGTGTAGAAATGGTCATCAGAAGGATCTCATCCAACAGAGTCAGAAGTGATGGTGGTAAGTAAGCAATTGCGTTGAATAGGTGTCTTTGTGTTTAGAAATGGTCACCAGAAGGATCTCATCCAACGGAGTCATCATTGATGGTGGTAAGTAAGCAATTGCGGTGAAAAGGTGGGTTTGTTTGTAACAATGGTCACCTGAAGGATCTCATCCAACAGAGTGCGAATTGATGGTGGTAAGTAAGAAATTGCGGTGAATAGGTGGTTTTTGTGTAGAAATGGTCACCAGAATTATCTTTTCAAACAGAGTCAGAATTGATGGTGGTAAGTAATCTATGGTCGGTTATAGGTAGGTTTGTGTGTTGAAATGGTCACCAGAAGGATCTTATCCATCAGAGTCAGAATTGATGGTGGTTAGTAAGCTATTGCGGCGAATAGGTGGCTTTGTGTGTAACAATGGTCACCAGAAGGATCTTATCCAACAGAGTCAGAATTGATGGTGGTAAGTAGGGTATTGCGGTGAATAGGTGGCTTTGTGATTAAAAATGGTCACCAGAAGGATCTCATCCAAAAGTGTTAGAATTGATGATGGTAAATAAGCAATAGCGGTGAAAAAGGTGGTTATGTGTTACAATGGTCACCAGAAGGATCTCATCCAACAGAGTCAGAATTGATGGTGGTAAGTAAGCTACTGCCATGAATAGGAATGTTTGTGTGTAGAAATGGTCATCAGAAGGAATTCATCCAACAGAGTCAGAAGTGATGGTGGTAAGTAAGCAATTGCGTTGAATAGGTGTCTTTGTGTTTAGAAATGGTCACCAGAAGGATCTCATCCAACGGAGTCAAATTGATGGTGGTAAGTAAGCAATTGCGGTAAAATAGTGGCTTTGTGTAAACAAATGGTCACCTGAAGGATCTCATCCAACAGAGTCAGAATTGACGGTGGTAAGGTAAGAAATTGCGGTGAATAGGTGGTGTTTGTGTAGAAATGGTCACCAGAATTATCTTTATCCAAACAGAGTCAGAATTGATGGTGGTAAAGTAAGCAATCTGGGTGAATAGGTAGGTTTGTGTGTAGAAATGGTCACCAGAAGGATCTCATCCAACAGAGTCAGAATTGATGGTGGTTAGTAAGCTATTGCGGCGAATAGGTGGCTTTGTGTGTAACAATGGTCACCAGAAGGATCTCATCCAACAGAGTCAGAATTGATGGTGGTAAGTAAGGTATTGCGGCGAATAGGTGGCTTTGTGTTTAAAAATGGTCACCAGAAGGATCTCATCCAAAAGTGTTAGAATTGATGATGGTAAATAAGCAATAGCGGTTAAAAGGTGGGTTTGTTTGTAACAATGGTCACCTGAAGGATTTCATCCAACAGAGTCAGAATTGATGGTGGTAAGTAAGAAATTGCGGTGAATAGGTGGTTTTGTTGTAGAAATGGTCACCAGAATTATCTCATCCAACAGAGTCAGAAATGATGGTGGTAAGTTAGCAATTGCGGTTAACAGGTGGGTTTGTGTGTAACAATGGTCACCAGAAGGATCTCATCCAACCGAGTCATAATTGATGGTTGAAAGTAAGCTATTGCGGCGAATAGGTTGCTTTGTGAATAAAAATGGTCACCAGAAGGATCTCATCCAAAAGTGTTAGAACTGATGATGGTAAATAAGCAATAGCGGTAAAAAGGTGGCTTTGTGTGTGAAAATGGTCACCAGAAGGATCTCATCCAACAGAGTCATGATTGATGGTGGTAAGTAAGCTATTGCGGTGAATATGTGGCTCTGTGAGTAAAAATGGTCAACAGAAGGATCTCATCCAAAAGTGTTAGAATTGATGATGGTAAATAAGTAAAAGCGGTGAAAGGGTGGCTTTGTGTGAAAAAATGATCACCAGAAGGATCTTTATCCACCAGAGTCAGAATTGATGGTGGTAAGTAAGCAACTGCGGTGAATAGGTGGATTTGTGTTTAACAATGGTCACCAGAAGGATCTCATCCAACAGAGTCAGAATTGATGGTGGTAAGTAAGCTATTGCGGTGAATAGGTGGATTTGTGTGTAACAATGGTCACCAGAAGGATCTCATCCAACAGAGTCAGAATTGATGGTGGTAAGTAAGCAATTGCGGTGAATAGGTAGGTTTGTGTCTATAAATGGTCACCAGAAGGATCTCATCCAACGGAGTCAGAATTGATGGTGGTAAGTAAGCAATTGCGGTGAATAGAGGGTTTGTGTGAAACGATGGTAACAGAAGGATCTCATCCAACAGAGTCAGAATAAATGGTGGTAAGTAAGCAATTCCGGTGAATAGGTGGGTTTGTGTGTAGAAATTGTCACCAGAAGGATATTATCCAACAGAGTCAGAATTGATGGTGGTAAGTAAGCTATTGCGGTGAATATGTGGCTTTGTGAGTAAAAATGGTCAACAGAAGGATCTCATCCAACAGAGTCAGAATTGATGGTGGTAAAAGTAAGAAATTGCGGTGAATAGGTGGTTTTTGTGTAGAAATGGTCACCAGAAGGTCTTTCAAACAGAGTCAGAATTGATGCTGGTAAGTAATCTATGGTGGGTAATAGGTAGGTTTGTGTGTTGAAATGGTCACCAGAAGGATCTCATCCATCAGAGTCAGAATTGATGGTGGTTAGTAAGCTATTGCGGCGAATAGGTGGCTTTGTGTGTAACAATGGTCACCAGAAGGATCTCATCCAACAGAGTCAGAATTGATGGTGGTAAGTAGGGTATTGCGGTGAATAGGTGGCTTTGTGATTAAAAATGGTCACCAGAAGGATCTCATCCAAAAGTGTTAGAATTGATGATGGTAAATAAGCAATAGCGGTAAAAAGGTGGATTTATGTGTTACAATGGTCACCAGAAGGATCTCATCCAACAGAGTCAGAATTGATGGTGGTAAGTAAGCTACTGCCATGAATAGGAATGTTTGTGTGTAGAAATGGTCATCAGAAGGATCTCATCCAACAGAGTCAGAAGTGATGGTGGTAAGTAAGCAATTGCGTTGAATAGGTGTCTTTGTGTGTAGAAATGGTCACCAGAAGGATCTCATCCAACAGAGTCATCATTGATGGTGGTAAGTAAGCAATTGCGGTGAAAAGGTGGGTTTGTTTGTAACAATGGTCACCTGAAGGATCTCATCCAACAGAGTCAGAATTGATGGTGGTAAGTAAGCAATTGCGGTGAATAGGTGGGTTTTGTGTGTAACAATGGTCACCAGAAGGATCTCATCCAACAGAGTCAGAATTGATGGTGGTAAGTAAGCTATTGCGGCGAATAGGTGGGTTTGTGTGTAAAAATGGTCACCAGAAGGATCTCATCCAACAGAGTCAGAATTGATGGTGGTAAAGTAAGCTATTGCGGTGAAATAGGTGGCTTTGTGTGTAAAAATGGTCACCAGAAGGATCTCATCCAACAGAGTCAGAATTGATGGTGGTAAGTAAGCTATTGCGGTGAATAGGTGGCTTTGTGAGTAAAAATGGTCACCAGAAGGATCTCATCCAAAAGTGTTAGAATTGATGATGGTAAATAAGCTAATAGCGGTGAAAAGGTGGCTTTGTGTGTAAAAATGATCACCAGAAGGATCTTATCCACCAGAGTCAGAATTGATGGTGGTAAGTAAAGCAATTGCGGTGAATAGGTGGATTTGTGTTAACAATGGTCACCAGAAGGATCTCATCCAACAGAGTCAGAATTGATGGTGGTAAGTAAGCAATTGCGGTGAATAGGTGGATTTGTGTGTAACAATGGTCACCAGAAGGATCTCATCCAACAGAGTCAGAATTGATGGTGGTAAGTAAGCACATTGCGGTGAATAGGTAGGTTTGTGTGTAAAAATGGTCACCAGAAGGATCTCATCCAACAGAGTCAGAATTGATGGTGGTAAGTAAGCAATTGCGGTGAATAGGTGGGTTTGTGTGTAGACAATGGTCACCAGAAGGATCTCATCCAACAGAGTCAGAATTGATGGTGGTAAGTAAGCAATTGCGGTGAATAGGTGGGTTTGTGTGTAGAAATGGTCACCAGAAGGATCTCATCCAACAGAGTCAGAATTGATGGTGGTAAGTAAGCTATTGCGGCGAATAGGTGGCTTTGTGAGTAAAAATGGTCACCAGAAGGATCTCATCCAAAAGTGTTAGAATTGATGATGGTAAATAAGCAATAGCGGTGAAAAGGTGGCTTTGTGTGTAAAAATGGTCACCAGAAGGATCTCATCCAACAGAGTCAGAATTGATGGTGGTAAGTAAGCAATTGCGGTGAATAGGTGGATTTGTGTGAAACAATGGTCACCAGAAGGATCTCATCCAACAGAGTCAGAATTGATGGTGGTAAGTAAGCTATTGCGGTGAATAGGTAGGTTTGTGTGTAACAATGGTCACCAGAAGGATCTCATCCCAACAGAGTCAGAAATTGATGGTGGTAAGTAAGCTATTGCGGTGAATAGGTGGGTTTGTGTGTAGAAATGGTCATCAGAGGATCTCATCCAACAGAGTCAGAATTGATGGTGGTAAGTAAGCAATTGCGGTGAATAGGTGGGTTTGTGTGTAGAAATGGTCACCAGAAG
>WEDG01008156.1:0-109628 GCA_017591395.1 Schistocephalus solidus
TCGAAAGTGGCGAAGAGCACGATTGTGGTGTTGCATGCCATCAGACGAGCCTTTTTGGATTTCGATGAAGATCTCTTCGCTAAGACTTTTGGAACATTCATTAGGCCGCATTTGGAATATGCTATGCAATTCTGGAAACCCTGGACAGTTCAAGATCAGAACTGCCACCAAAATGGTTAGAAGTCAAAGCTCCTTGCCATATCCAACCAGCCTAATGAATCTTAATCTGTTCCCTTTGAGTTATAGGCAAATGCGTGGTGATCTCCTGCAGACATTCCGCATTGTGGAGGGATTGGATTGTTGCCTGGAATTCTCGGACTTCTTTGAATTTGCCGCCACGACCCATCTCCGAGGTCACCCATTGAAACTGCGTGTCCAGCAGGTGAGACTGGATTTGCGCAAGTTCTCCTTCTCTGTCAGAGTGGTTAAACCATGGAATGCCCTCCCTGAAGACGTTGTGATGTCACCATCGCTGGAAAGCTTTAAAACGAACCTTGACAGTTTTATGTTCCAAAACGAGCCTGAGCGATTAGGAATTTATCTTAATCCTCGAGAGTCGTGCACCACTTTGTCATATTTTATGACCGCCTTTTTGTACCTTTTGCAACCCACATGGTTTCTCTGTATACCGCACTTAATTTTACGTTACAAATAGGGTACTCAAAGGCCATGCCTATTTCCCTCAATAAATTGAATTGAATTGAATTGAATGATCTCGTGACCTCTACTGTCCCCTCTTCCTTTCGACAAATGTTGTTGTTCGTCCTCTCTCACCTCCACTGGTGTTTATAAACAGTAGCTCTGACTGTTATATTATCTCTCACCCACAAGGAGCATTCCGAACCCTCATACGTTGTCAGCAACATTGCAATACTATCCCATTGCATTTAGCTATAAATTTTTAAGTGAAGCAGTTTTTTTCTCCCATTTTGTTTAAATTGGCGGCTCGCCGAACTCCGCCTCCGATTTAACCCTAGGAGTTTTTTTATTGCTTCTTTTCCAGTTCACCGTATATGCCAAAGATTGTTAACTTTTGTTTTAAAAATGGCAAATCGTTTTGAATCGGATATGTTTAACATACTACTCATTTCTGCTGCTCACATAGTGCAGCAATTATCCACTTTGTATTTATTTAAACCGTGGTACTAAGTTTGTAATTATGAGGCCCTCTGGGCCTTAAATATACAATTTATTTATTTATTTATTTATTAACTCTTTACTCCTTAGCTGCGTCTATCGCTCACCCAATACCAGTGAGGATTACGACCTTTGTCTCTCGCAGTCATTTTACACCATGGCTCACTTAAATTTTAATTATCGCTTGATTGCAGGTGATTTAAACCTTCCTGAAATTCGATGGTTTCCAACTTCCGACCCAAATAAGTTCGAGGGCTTACTCAAGGCCGTAGATATTGGCAAGTGGAATCAGATTATTGAATTCCCTAACTGAGGATCAAGCATACCTGATATAATCTTCTGCCGAGGTTGTCTGCCTTTGACAGTGTCATCTTCAAGCCCACTTGGGAGTTCAGACCATGATATCGTTGTTTCTACACTAAAATTCGAAACCGATTAGCCCATTCGACAGAATTATCGATAAATATAAATTCCCACGAATGGTTTGATTTTTTTCTATGTGAAGATATGAAAACCTATACCAGTATGTTGTTCGAAGTTTTGGATTTACTTATTTCTCATTTTATTCTCTGTAAGAAAATAATTAATGTAACGAATGAGGTTTATCTTCGTTAATTTTCTGCGTAGGTGGCGTTAACCCTCTCATCGATTCTTTCTGCAAAAAAACCGTTCTGCCCTTGATTCTACGTATCTTTTAGCAGGCTACGAGGCTGTCCAAAGAACGGCGGCTGGCTAATGAGGCTAAATATGTCAAAAACCGTTCGTTAAATTTCGCTTTACTTTTTTTTTCAAGCAAAATAAGAATCCATAGAAATACACGACAGCCCATCCATCGAGAAGCCGTTGGAAATCCTATATTGTATGAAAAATTAATGGCTTATAATTTAAACGTTTTCTTGTCCAGAACATTTATTAACACTTCGGCTCCTCCCCTTCCGACCATCCTGCTGACCTTCCAAAATTTATTGAATGATATGCAAGAAACTGGTGTGATAGTCGAAATCAAAAAGATCTTTCAATTGGGGCCTCTCGTTAGAAATGAAACGCATGAGGTGCGACCAAGACCGTTAAAAGTCGTCTTCGGAAGCAAACAGCAGGTAGATCTATTGCCCTCTCGAAAGTCCCGACTACGAAAGAATTATCATGTAGTGTTTTTTTTCCAGCCGGATTACTCTCTTACCGATCCGATGAAAATGAGGATATTGGTAGCAGAATTGAAAAGACGTCAATACGAGGGGAACAAAACTTGAAAATTGTATACAACAAAATCGTCAAAACGGTGCGCTCGTTTTTATGGGAACATCCGGTAAAATTGACGGCAACCACGCCGGTCAAAAGCCCCACCTAAATGCCTATAGATTTGAACCCAGGCAGGTGACTGGATATATATTGCGAAATATCCAGCAATAATCGCCAAGTTCAAATAAACAAAAACTTTCAGAAATCGAGGGAACAAAACAAAATGACAATTAGGTACACAAATGTGCAGAGTCTATTGAACAAAATGGATAAAATCAAACTGGTCATGGACCATTTTACAACCTTACTTCATAGCTCTAACTTAAACATGGTAACATGGGCAAATCGCAGACACAGAAGTCAGGATAGACGGATTTCAGCTTTTTCGCGTGGATAGAAATGGACGTAGGGGTAGTGGAATCACAATTTTCATACGAGAAGGCATTGCCTACATCCCGGATGGGCCCTTGCCATATAGGAACTCTTCTTGTGAAATACGTAGTTGTAAACTGAAAGTCCAAAACCAACGAGACCTCCATATTGCCATGGTATATCGACCCCCAGGACAGCGAACGGACACGGATGAAGCACTCATCACAGAGGTAAAGCAACTCTGCCGTAGAAAAAACTAATGAATACTTGGAGATTTCAAGGCTCCCGATATCGATTGGGTATCGATGTACTGCTCGCAATCGGAAAATTCATTCGAACAGAAATTACCTCAGTTGGTAAATGACGAGTTTCTTACCCAAAATGTCACAATGGAGACGCGGTTCCGAAATGGGCAGCAGTCAAGCTGTTTGAATCTAATCATTAGTAGAGACGAAAATTACATCCTTGCATTAAGTTCTTACGCACCCCTTGGACGAAGTGATCATTCTGTTCTTGCTTGGGAGTACAGTCATTTTTCGGTAACCAAACGTCGTGCAGTTAGGGAGAGAAATGTATGGAAAGGGGATTATCCCAAAAGTATCTGTTGCAAAATGATGGAGAAGATAATCATAACGGAACCGATTAGGGCAAATTGAAAAGTATACCTTGATTAGCTCATATCAACATGGATTTTGAAGTTGTCTATCCTACTTCACAAGTAATGAGATTGGGTCTCCTCTTCTCGACTTTCTAAAATCTTACCTTCAAAACCGATATCACGTAGTAAAAATTCGAAACGTGGTCTCAGAACCATCTCCTATTAAAAGTGGAATACTTCAGGGGACTATGCTTGGTCAGTATCAGTATCAGTATATTTGAGGGAGATGTAGGTGAGTCTCCTTTGAATTCCCTATTTGTACATGCGAGTTGTGGTATCAAAAAAATAGTATCTCGATATGTTGGCGAGGCCAACATAGTGGAGCATAGTTGAAAAAGAGCAGACAGTGAAAAAAAACTCCCGGTGATATTTAGGAGAAAAAAAACTGTCGCCCTGGGGAGGGGGTCCGACGGGTGGCATTTCGGAGGTCACATGAATCAGCCAGATTCTCCCTTGCTGATTGCAGAGTCCGTTGAGGGATTTCAAAGGCGGAAATATATGTCCAGATCATCCTCGGTCCATTGCGGTTCGAACCAAGGGAGAACGTTCATACACCTCATGGACGACGGTCGCCAGGTCCTGCTGATGCGAACACTCACGGTGTCACAGAGGTGTGCAAATAAGTTAAGCAGCGAAGACCTCGAGGACCCCAGCATGGAAATAATGGGAGAATGCAAGCCCTCGAACGAAAATAACAAACATAAAGTATGGTTACTCAAATATAGCTAGTAGTATCATAAATGCCTGCTTTTATGACGTCCCGCCTGCAGCTTTCAGTTAGCGTTGTAGCTCGCACCATATCGATACAAGCCGGCAGATCGCGACACCGTGCTTGATCTATTAAAAAATGATCTCGAGGCCTTTGCCCAGTTGTGCTGCACATGGCGCCTTTCCCTTTCTTGGCACAAATGTTCCGTTATGGTTGTCGGTGACAACCATCAGCCTCATCTAAGCATAGATGGCCACGATATAAATGTACCTGGCGTTGTTAAGGGCCTGGGCATATCAGATTCCAACGGTCTCAATCTTTCAGAGCATTGCGCCCTGATTGTCTCCAAAGCACGCAGAACTGCCGGGTTTATCCTCGAAACTTTTAAAACTATTGATATTAGACTTCGCCTTTATAAAATGTACGTTAGACCTGGCCTGGAATACTGCTCGTTTCTATTTAGCCTTCTGTGCGCTAGCGAACGGAAGAAAATAGAATCGGTCAACACTTCTTCACGAAAAGAATTTTTATCGTTGGAGCACCGTAATCTGTCGTATCAAGAACGCTGCGGGCTTGTTAACATTGATCCCTTATGGTTTTCGCCGAGTGCAGAAGGGACTATTTTTGCTGTTTAAGCTTTTGTATAATCGTACATTTAATCCCCTTATCACTGTGAGGCAGCTTGACCATCCTCGGCGCAGCAGTCATCGCAATGTCTTTTTAGTTCTTCCATTAGCTCGCACAGTTAAGTATCGACGGTTCTTTTCGGTAAACGCCATGGCCATGTGGAATAAACTTCCCCATAATATAAAATTCCAACGGAGTTATTCTTTGTTTAAGATTACCGATACTAGTTTTTTGCATTCAGAACAGTTTCCAAGAATTCTGGGCGCCGACACGGTAGAATCTGTTTTCCTGTTCGACGGATTGCGCGGCATCTGAACTCGATCCCAGGTGTTACCTTGAGGGATACGGCACCGTCTCTGCAGCCTGCACCCGTTGACTTCTTTGGCAGACAGTGAGCGACCGTACACGGATGCTTTCTTGCCTGAGGCAGAATCCCGGTTCCTAGCAAAGACAGAGAGAGACTGCATACAGACTGCAATTGTGTTAGCCCTTCCCTGGTCTGAATTGCTATCATCCTTACAGGCGGCAGTTTTTTCTCCTGAATAACATGAAAATAGGAAAAACACTTATAATAATATATATTCAGGAGTTTTTTTTCAATGCCACCCTCTACCCACTGAATATTTCATCTGACAATGCCTGTAAACCGGTATTAAATACAACTATTATTATTATTATATCGATCTAACTTTCGCTTAAAAACCTCCAAGGAGTCCGACGTAACAACATCCAGAGGAAGACTTTTCCAAACGTTGACTACTCTTTTGGAGAAGAAGTACTTCCGAGTGTCTAGCCTTGCTCCAGTCACACGTAATTTGAGAGGATGACCTCTCAAGTTCGTTGTTTTTGCTAACTCGAAGAAATCCCCTGGGACGAGACAACAGTCCTGGATGCGTAGTATGCGGAATTTTAGTATCAGGTCCCCCCCAAAGCTGTCTATAGTGCAAGGGAAAGAGATTGAGACTCGACAGCCGTGTTTCATAAGGCTGTGAGCCATGTTCAAGGACAAGTTTGGTTGCTCGCCTTTGGACCTTTTCGAGGATGTTGATGTCCTTCGCCGCCCAGGGTCTCCAAGCTTGGATAGCGGACTCCAACTGTGGCGCACGAATGTTCCGAAGACTTTAGCGAAGCAGTCGGTAGTGAAGGCTGCAAAAGCTCGTTTAACGAGGTACAGAATCGACATGGCTGACTTCGCTACCTTTGCGCAATGTAGGGAGGGTTTAAGCGAGGGCGTGATCCAGACTCCAAGGTCCTTTTGGACATCCACTTCTTTCAATGGAATGCCATTCAGACTGTAAACCGTACGGTTCGAAGGATTGCTTTTCCCGACTCGTATGATGTTGCCCTTGATCTCTATAAACGGCAAGAGGCAGTCATTTGACCATTGCTGGAGTCGATTTAAGTTTGCCTGCAAGTTCTCTTCGTCAGCCGCAGTTCTATGACGCACCAAAAAATTGAGATCATCGGCAAACATGGCAATATCGCAGTCCAGTTCGTGGCACAATCGTTGATGTAGACAATGAACAAAATAGGGCCAAGAACAGAGCGTTGGGGAACACCACTCTCAACCTCAACTTTAGTTGACTGTTTGTCGCTGATATGGACAGTTTGTGAGCGGCCAGTTAAGAAGTTTTCTATCCATGTCAGAAGTCTACCACTTACGCCTATGCAGTTTAGTTTATAAAGAAGGCGGTGGTGCGGCACGCTATCAAAAGCCTTTTTGAAGTCTATATAGACTGCGTGCACCGTATTTCCACTATCGACCGCTTCAGTCCAACGTTCTAAACAGTAGAGAAAATTTGTGACGCAGGATCTACCTCTACGGAAACCGTGCTGGGCTTCGGATAGCAGATTATGTTCGAAGAACTGCATAAGTTGTTGCTTAATTATTTTTTCCATGATTTTGCAGCAAACTGAAGTTAGATTGACCGGTCGATAATTGTTTGCAGAGACCCGGCTTCCACCCTTATAAAGCGGTGTAATCCATGCGGATTTCCAGTCGGCTGGTAGACTTCCGGTCTGGAAGGATGTTTGGAAAAGTGTAGAGTGGTTTTGCAAACTCTCTCGCGAGCTCTTTCAACAGCTTGGCAGGTACTTCATCGGGACCCGGAGACTTAGATTCCTTTAACCCCAAAAGTTCCTTGAGGACAGTAGTCTCGGTGAAATTAACAGTCTCGACTATTGTATCCACTTCGAAGCCTTCGGTAGGGTGATCGTATCTCGTTTCCTTTGTGAAAACCGACTGGAAAAATTCCGAAATATGATCAGCCTGCGCACCGTCTTCAGTAAGGTCTATGCCCTCGGCGGTCCTCAGCAGGGGTATCGGATCCTTGTTCCGTGTATTCTGCCTGAGGTAACCGTAAAACAGTTTCGGGTTCACGGTGGCCCGGTTCAGCAGGTCCACTTCGAAAGCCTGTCTTGTTCTAAAAATATGGCCCTTGACCCGATTTCTCTGCATTTTGTACGCATTTAGAGATGCAGGAGTTCCGCCCGTAAGCGATTTTTTCCACAATCTCCGCTTTTTGTTAACTTCGATTTTTAAGGCCTGCGTAAGCCATCGCGGTCTGTTGGTTAACCTTTTTCTCCAAATCGTACAGTGATTTTCGATGAGCCTGTGCAGTATGTCCCGGAACGTTTCCCAGTCCTCGGTTGTGTTTCCAAAGAATAAAGGTTCCCACTGGGTGCGCATGAGTTCGGCCCTCATTCCACCGAAATCACCTTGCCATATATTTCTTCTGATTGTTGTGGGTCTTGCTGGTATAGAAAATAGTGAGTACTCCCATCGCAGTACCACGTGGTCACTTTTGCCTAGCGGTGGTGGACATGACACTTCGTCGATGCTATCGTGCGACTTTGTGAGAACTAGGTCCAGGCAAATGGCCTGTTGTCCTTCGCACACCCTGGTTGGAAAAATTACGTGCTCTGTGAGACGTTGCTTTAGCGTCGTGCTCAGAAAACAGCCGTCAAAGGCTAGATCAGAACTATGTGCGCAGGTCGAGCTCCAGTCGATGTGAGCCGCATTAAAGTCACCCATGATCAGGATATCCAACCGTGTAGCAATCTTTTCAAGCTCCTCTAGCAGGTAAGCATCGGCTACGCGGGTCTCTACTCGGTGTGCGGTAGACTGTCAGGACATCTAGACTTGATGTACTTGGCACTTTTACGGATAGCCATATCGTCTCGGAAGTAGACGCGAGTTTATAAGTTTTGTCTAACACTGTAAGTTCGCTTTTCACGTATGTGAGTACCAGATCCTTATCCAAATGTAAAGGCATTCAAGGCTCATACATGGAACTTTAAAATAGATATGGTCTTCAACCCGTCTGGATCAGAAGACTCAAAAATGGTCTCACTTTTCTATTCAAAATCACACACGACCAAGTTATTCTCAGAATGTATATACTAACAAATCAAAACGGCACCCGAGATACTATAAATTATGAAAATATTATAAAAATTCCTAAATTCAAAATAGGCCCAACGATCCAACTTCTATTCTATAAGATACGCGACAATATGGAATGCTCTGCCAAGTTCTATTAGAAATAGTCGAACCCTACTAGAATTTAAAATTAAAATCAAACAATATCTGTTAAATAATACCACACATCTATTTTTGAATAAGATAGGTCATTTTTAAACTAAGTTCTGTAACGTCAAATTCGGGCCGAAAGGGCTCTGATAACGCCAACTTCGGGAATCACGCGTTTTACAACGTGGCGGTTACTAAAGGCGATAGCTACTTCAATTCTGAGTCCTCCCGATGTGCACCTAGAAGTCAAGCAAATCCAAATGTACTTTGCGTGCACTTCCGATGAAGGCGATAGCCATTTCAGGCCAGAAGCTCCCACGAGTAGCTATTTGACGTCCTTTTATGAACCTCTTACGATGACCTGCAATGCACATAGGAATGAAGAATTTAATAATCTGGTACTGTGGTACAACATCTGGTTATGGGCAACCTATAGCTGGTGGTTAGTGACCTACAAGACTCGTCAATACCTATCCTCTGGCTATGCACAAGAGCTCTCAATTTAATGATATATACCCATTATCTAAAAAGCAGCTTTTTTATATTGTTAAAACTTAAGGCTGCCGCAACCTCTTATTTTGGAAGGTCGCACTATGATTGAATTTTCCTCCACCAATAAATTAGATCTTTCGCCTCACGCCGATAGAAGTACCGCCAAAGCTGCTGAGATTTGCGGCTTTATTTTTATAATTTCTACCTTCTAGAAATTAAATTAAGACTTTATCGTATGTTTGTACTTCCCATTCTTGAATTTTGCTGTCCTTTCTTCAGTTTAATGAACGAATCTAGCTTTTAAAAAATTGAAAGTGTCCAAAGACATTTCACAAAAAACTGCTGTTTCCAACTCTTTCAACTACATCCTAATCAACAAGATGCCAGCTAACGAAGCTAATATTTCTTTGGGTCAGGAGACTGGAAGCAGGCTTTTGTCTCCTTTTCACGACTAAATAATAGCTTAACTCTCCCCAAGCTTTCTGTCATTTCCCCCGTTAGTATTCCTTATAACCGAAGAAATTCTGCACTTATTATACCTTAACCTGCATCCTTCACGTTTAAACGCTCTCTCTTCTTTGCTTCTAAGTATAGTTTTCTTTGGAATAACTTGAATCAATCAAACCATCGTCACAGGGTGTAAAACCAGTTAAACGCGCCATAAAGTTTTATTTGCGCTCAGACGTGGATTTGTGCAGATTGATAAGGAACTCTATCGAAAAACATACGGAGCATTTTTTCGATCTCACTTGGAATACGCCATCCAGGCATGGCGTACGTGGTTTAAGAAGGATTATCTACAGCTCAAACGAGTATAGGCGAGGGCTACGAAGATGGTCAAGAATCTTAGTTATCTGCCTTACGAAACCAGACTAGTTGAACTTGATTTGTTTCTTCTCAATTATAGGCAACTACGTGGTGACCTCATCTAAACATACCAGATTATCAGAGGCCGCGAGTGTGCCCTAGAATTTGCTGACTTCTTCGAGTTGGCTGATACGGGACATCTGCGGGGTCCTCCCTTTTAAACTGCAAAGGAAATTGGTCCTCACGGACGTCCGTTGGAACGCCTTTCTCAATGGGTCGTTGGTGCATGGAACGGACTCACTGATTAAGTGGTCCTTTCAGAAACTGTTGACACATTTAAACGCAAACAGGATACTCATTTGCTGAGAAACTATTGTAAATAGAATGAAGCTTGTGTAAGTAGTGGCAGCTTATGCCTGACCCACACATCGATGACCTTACGTTTTCATTTGTCAGAGTTATTGCTGTAAACGGTAATACTTTTAGCATTTTTAAATTTGAATAGGGTTCTCAAGGGCGAAAGCCTTATTCCCTTAATAAAGTAACTTAAAGGGACTTAATTGAACTTACGTCGTCAACTATAGTTAACGAAATAAGTCTATTTACATTCAAGCAGACTGCACATTTACCTTAACATTGATTCTATTAAGCGTTTATTTTCCTCATTTTTTTTCCGAGCAGCTTTCCCATGTCTTGGAGAAAAGACCATCGGGAATTTCAATAACCCTCTTTAAACTATATTTTCGCTTCCTCGAGTCACCCATGAACGATGTTGTCACCTTATATCACCAGTCATCCAAACGATGAAGTTATTCGGACGTACAAAGTCTAAAATGCTACCATTTCGTTGGATACATACCATCATCAGAATTCAATTCTGGATGCTTAGATGCTGAGGACTTAAGTTTATTGACGTATTTTCGTGAGATTTGGTTTCATGTGCCTAAGTGATCAAGAACGCATAATCTCGATGGTTCATTATCTCAATCTGCAATGCTACTGCAATATTACCCTACTCTACCATCTTACCTTATCTTCCCAAGCGGTCTTTCGCCTACCTTCTATTCGAAAATGAAGGCCTTTTGAATTCTGCCTTCATTTTTAAGGTTGTAGTTTTTTTCAATGCCTCTTATTTCTAGTTCACCATAAATTTCAATACATCGCGTACTGTTAACCTAGCAGAACAAGTTCTGTCTACATTATGAAGTATTTGTACATTTTATCTGCACACATTGTCAAAAATTTATTTCTTTACTTATTTTTTTTAGACAGTGCCTTGCCAGTTCTAACCAAATATAAATTCTTAATTCTAAATATCCTTCTCCATATCACACTTTTCCGAAGGAGAGTTAACACACCATATGCGATTCCCCTACGTAATTGACATCCAGAAAACTTAGTCAAATCCTGAAAAGTATGGCAGGATGCGATATTATAGAGTGATATCCTAAAATTCCCACGGAATGAGTTGAGGATAAACAGGTATGTGGATCGCTTGCGAATCACGACGCAAATCACGAAGGTAAATTTGCGCATACGTTTTCCCACAATTGATGCTCTTTTATACTGTAAGTATCAGCAAAATACTTTAGTGCTTATTCGGTGTCGGGTTTTCCTGTTGATTATAACAAAAATTCAACAAAGTACTCATGAATAACTTGTGCAGGACTATCTATTCTTCGGGAATTTAAACATTGTTGTATTTGACCTTGCAAGTAATGCGAGACGCGGCCTTCTAAAAGTTGGCGCGGTGGTTTTCGAGAATTTTCGTTAATCATGAGTTGCGGCATGTTCCCACCCGAAGCGCTTAAGCAGGCGAAGGACTTCATTGCCGTATTGAAGCAGAACCCGGACCTTCTTCATTCTCCAGAGCTGGTGTTTCTGAAGGACTATCTTGTGTCGTATGATTTGCATATTTTCTTTCGACTACCCGATTTTTAGTATGGGCGCGAATATTCCGAAAAAGGGCAAAGACACCGCGCAAACGTTCGAGAGCTCATCTGACGAGGAAGCGTCTCCAGTAGAAGAGGAGGCTCCAGAGAGTGAAGAATCGGAGCTTGGTACACCAAATTGTTCCATTTGTCGTAAACTGCTTACGCTTTTTAGAGTTTGATAAAACCGATGTGCTGCCCCCGGAATCTAATGAGCTTCCACCAATGGGTGATGATTCTGTTGAGGTTACTGAAGAAATGGCGGATAAAGCTTCTGAGAAGCGGTCTGAGGCGCAGGCGAAGTTTGCAGATGGTATGTTTATTTAACAGAGACGAGCATTCGGTAGGAGATTTCGAGGCAGCTGCGGCCCTCTTCACGGAGTCTATTATGGCCAACCCCCACCTATCAATGTGCTTTGCAAAACGGGCTGCGTATGTTATCTTAACTGGTGCCGATTTTGTAGCTGTTACGTAAAATTGCAAAGGCCAATGGCTGCCATCAGAGATTGTGACAAAGCGATTGAACTGAATCCTGACTCAGCTTTGCCGTACAAGTGGCGTGGCTTGGCAAACAAGTATGTAAACCCAATTTTAGTCGACTTTAAAGGTTACTTGGGAATTGGGAGTTGGCATACCTTGACCTGCAAACGTCGTTAAAACTGGATTACACGGACGATGCAAACGCAGCAATTAAGGAACTTGAACCGAAAGTAAGTGTGGGCTGCTTGTGTTTCATCTTCCATAAATTATTCGCAACTGCGATGCCTAAATTAATCAAACGCTAGACAGTCTTATGTAACTTCTTGTCTAATTAGGGTACCTTATCTTAGAAACTCACTTCTCGAGCCTCCTCTTTTGACAGTTTCATCGTATGCATTGTTCATTTCTTCATCGACTTTCAAGGAACCCCTGCGTTTTACTATTTTAGTACAAGAGGATACACGAGCACAAACTCAAGTATGAGCGGAAATTGGAGGAGAAGAAATATGCTGAGCTAAAGAAAGCTCGAGAAGCTAGACAAAGGGCATATGAAAAGGCGAAAAAGGTAAGTTGCTTTGGGTCCCGTTGCCGGCTGCACTTTACCCCCAGCCGGTTTTCCTCTCTATGCCCATCTTAAAATATTCAAAATATGCTTAATTTATTGCTGTTTCACCTGCAGCTACTTCTGCAGTTAATTTTACGGAATGCGATCTTTAAATATAGCCTTCACTTCAACGTCACCTTCTTCGCCACCGTGTTCATGCCTCCAATCAAAAGTTGAAATAGTCCTGATCCTTCATACTCTGGAGCATCCAAGTGATGCTTTCGTGCCAGGCCCTATAAGTCTTATGCGCTTAGTGGCATTTCTAAGTTTCTAACCTATTTTCTTGTTAATTTAAGCGCCATTGGGAGCATCCTCAAACACAATCACACAATTGTTTGCACGTATTTTGACTTCTCAATGTAATACTTCTAGTTTATCGTCAGTCATATCTGGTAATCTGTCGCTTTATGTATCTCACAGGAGGAAGCCAAAGCACGTGCACAAGAACAGCACTTTGGTATGCCATCAGGCATGCCTGGGCAAATGCCACCGGGTATGGAGAATATATTCGGTTCTTTGTTTTCTGACCCGGAAATGATGGCGGCCATGCAGGTAACTCAAAGATATTTCATTACTAATTTCACATAATATGTGCGGATGTCTAATAAACTATGATTTTTAGGATCCAGAAATCCAAGCTGCATTTTCTGAAGGGGTGTCAAATCCTGCTGCCTTTGCAAAGGCCGCGAAAAATCCAAAGTTTGCTAATCTTATGAAGAAAATGCAAGAAAATATGAAAGGATCTGGAGAATCCACCTTTGTTCCACCAGGTGGTCATATGCCGCCCACAAGTTCAGCAGGAGATGGTATGTAATCTTCAAAAATAACTTGCTGATTTTTCGTTAACTCCATGAGTTCGCTTATAGGTCTGTACCACTAAGTTTTTTGGACCCTACCGCTCCTAACTCATATTGTACCTTGTGTAGTTGCCCGCGGAATAAAGGGAAACTTCCTTGCTTTTTAATAACTACCGAGTTAACAGTAGTAACGCACAATCGGCCCTTCTAGACAAAGTAAACAAATTATGAGGACTGAAGGTTTGCAGTGCCTAGAGGTCATCTAGACCCGTTTTTCGTTCAAGATAGTTCTAATTGGGGCACCGATCACATTTTTGTTAAGTTTCGAGTATCTTTCCTGAGATGTTTCCCTCTTGTCATCCTGACTCGTTTTCTAACGTTCGTCACGGTGCTGGTTATAGAGCCTTGCAGTCCTGCGTGGCTTCAATCGAATTAATGAGGACTCATGCGGTTGTTGCCGTGCGTCTTCTCAGCAATTTCGCAGGTTGGGCTCTCATTTACTCCAACTGACAATCAGGTCAAAATGTATTTTAGAAGACAGCTGCATTGTTAGTTATGCCAAGATGCTTATACACGATGGTGCTCTTTGAATGTTAATCAACCTTTCAGACACAACTTGACATTTATCAGGAAACCTTGGAGCTTTATTAGTCACCGGAACTTTGCGTAGTGGCTAAAACAGCAACCCGAATCACAGTACTTCAAACTCATACGTCTTTTAAAACTGACAAAATGGAGGAGTTTTCGCTCACACCGTGTCTTATGTAGTCTGCTAAGCCACTTACCGCGTTCCCCATTGTACTTTTTCCACAAAATTCAAAAGGTCTTCACGCCATTGCATATCTGTCTCCGATTCCATGTTAGCATCGATTCTGCTGCTTGCATTATAAGAACGACTATTAAATAATTACTTTTTTTTTATTTCTTAGACCTCGACTGAACTGTAACTTGAAGAGATATCGCCCTCTCCACACGCTGCGGTGTCTTCAGGAGCGTTAACATTTGCATCCATTTGTTAGCCGTTGTTTTTGCTGCAATCCAATTATTGAGTGCGACTGATGCAAATTTCTGGTCTCCCTGTGAAATCCTATTTTGTCCAAGTAAATAATTTGCAAGTTAGTTCTATCCTCGCCTCAGCCATAGAACAATCAATTTGGGTCCGACTTATAACAACTATCATAAGTGTCGATTTAGTTAACACTCGAAACACTGCGAAACCCTGTGGGTGCTATTCCGCGATCCCCAGGTAGGTTTAAGCGACTTAGAAGGTATACCTTAACCATAATCAGAATTAAGACCCAGCGCTGTTTTATTGAAGGGAAGGGCTTCAGTAGGAGGCGTGCAGAAGCTTAACGGTAACAAGAGCCCTCAACGTATGGCTGGTTCTGGGCCTACACGCGCATCTCCTTTAGGCTGACGTAGACACAAAGAGCCAGTTAGAGTCACTTAAGTGCATTGAATGGGCTGTTGCGAAGTTTTCGGGTGATTAGCCGTCCCCGGGTTGACTGTGCGTGTGCTCCGTCCGCTTATAAGTCATGTTCACATGACCCGCAGCGTGGCATATATGTTAGAGGGAAAGCCTGTGCATCTTTAATAAATTTCAAGGCCTTCAGTAATAAGCTTTTCAGTCCCAGTTCCGGTGTTATTTACAGGCCTAACTGTCATCTGTCGTTACTGGTGCTCGCGGAGGCAACAGTTGTGCATATATAGGCAGGGGGCTTCTCGAGATATGTAGATGTAAACCATTTGCAGCCTCTGGTCGGTTATTAATTTTCCACTTCGAAATGTGGCGTTCAAATGCTCTTAGGAAGTCTTCATCTTCAGTTGACGATTCTGTGCTAATGAATAGCGCGTAGAGGCCACCATCCACACAACAACCTGACCTGGACTGTAACGGCGTTCTTAGAAGATATCGGGTACACTTATTGGGGCGGTATTTCTAACATTTTCCGAATTGTAACGTAGATTGCGTTTCCCTCAGCAATTGTCTCGGAGGACTTTAATTGGCGTTGCCAACGTCCGAGACGAAACTTTCGTGGATGGGGTATTCTGACATGAACTTGTCCGATGGTACAGGATTGTCAGTCTCCTGCACTAACCCCGCCGCCCTAATTAGTCTTATGCCAAGCCTTTTTTCGCGTTGCTTTCTAACACTCAGTGGTGGAATGTGGGGATTTAGGGAGGGTACTGGTAACTTCTAGTCCTCCATGCAAATTCTACTAACGGAGTCGAGTGTCGCGGAGGAATATCGTGAATGGTTGATCACCCTCTGCGCGAAGTAGTGTGTTCCATTACCCTTGGCATGATAGATGTGTATTACGCTACCTTTGTCTGAAATGTTAGCCTTATTTTTCCTTGTCAGCGCACACAGATGCACGCAAACCTATTTTCGCCTACGTTGGTCGGACCGCTGTTTTGCAGTTGAATCTAGGAGTGCTTGCCCTCTGTAACAAATATAGCAAAACATTTGTCTTCTCACACCTGGAAATAACGTGCGGCAGCCCTCCAAAACGTCAGGCGCACGCTCAAGGTGCTTTTTGTTTGCCTCAGCATTGGGTTACCGCTCAATTTTCGGTCGTAATGGGCAGTGCGACGGTGTGGCCCCTGTTCAGGGGACCATTTATGGCCAGTAGGTGTTAATGTTCTTAAAAAATGCAACAGTTATTATCTGACCCCTGACATTTTTGTAAGGACCCCAGTGTGTGAAAATGGTCGGGCCAGTATTTTCATTGTAAATGTCGCCAGCCCAATTGTGGCAGTCTGTTTACTTCACAATATAAACGTTTATGCCTGACGACTCTATAGTTATTTCTGGTATATTAAACCTTGATTATATCGTTGGTCTTGTCTTGCGTCGCGGTGCATCGCGGACCTCGAAAAGGCCCTCTCTAGGGACAAGGATCACCCTTATGCTGTCTTCAGTTATGTAGCGACATTGATCGTTTATGACGGGTGAGAAGGAACACTCCCCAACCAGATTGACCATCCTTCTTGGGTAGTCTGGAGCTTCATCGTGATATTGCTATGGGTGCAACCTGGAATTTAAGGTAAAATCCGTGTATTCCACTCGAAGAATAGTTCTCAGAGAACGGCGTCAAAACCTTATATTTTCGTCTCTCCTTCAATTGCAACTCATTGTTCACAAACATATGATAACTCTGACCAGACGGGTTCTCAGTAAGCTGATATTTGTTGCGAATAAGCTATCGTGTCGCTGTATGAGGATTGCAAAACTGGTGAATATCATCAACCTGGAAGATAAAGTCGTTTTTACTATGTCAATTCCCCAGGGCATTTGAAACTACATAAATCTTTGACTTGACAGCCATGAATTCTACGGAGATGCAGCTTTGAATTTCCTGCCGTTGATAAATAGACCGGTTGGTTTAGTGGCCTACTTTTCTCATGACCCTGTTTTCTATAGGTCACCATAGCTTAGTCCTAGCGTGGCGGTATCCAGGGCATAATTTAGTTCGTTCAGTCAGCGTCCGGGAGCAAATTTGGCACTATCTACATCTGTCAGCTGTCGCGCGGGCTTAGAAAGAAAAGGGGTGAATGCTGCTGCAAAGTCGACAAATCAGAGGACCGTCTGTTGCTGCTAGAGCCCACTAATTCGTCGCAGTGTGAGCATTTGGTGAGTGCACCCACGTGCAGATCAGAACACGACTAGGTTGGGTTTCTTTTTCGAGTCATATACTGAACCCGCCTGAGATTGATAAAATCAAAAACATTTGCGGCAGTGCTGATGAGCATTGTGCTGTGTTATTATAGCTCTGGATCCTCCTTGTTGAAAACACGCACCGATATAATAATAATAGTTGTATTTAATACCGGTTTACAGGCATTGTCAGATGAAATATTCAGTGGGTAGAGGCTGGCAGTGAAAAAAACTCCTTAATATATATCATTATAATTGTTTTTCCTATTTTCATGTTATTCAGGAGAAAAAACTGCCGTTTTCATGTTATTCAGGAGAAAAAACTGCCGAAGGCGGGATTTTACTGCTGCCACAAGACTGGTACACTAACCACTCTCCTTTAGCCTCGTTTCTGCACAACTGTTGATGACTTCTTCCCTCGAAGGAGGGCCGAACGACCGCATAGTTCTGGAAGAACTATAGTTGGCTTCTGGAGGGATAGTGACAGCGGGTTTACCACTGAAAATGACGGGACGCTGAAATGCTCACGACAAAGACTGTCCTTGCTCGCGTTGTCAGCAATAAAGCCGCTATCAGCATCGCAAGCAGTTACTCAGTTAGGTAGACAGATCAGTAATTCAGTGAGTAAGTTGATAGAGTTTGATGTTCGCTGACCTCTTCGGCCCGCTTGGTGGAGTTTGCCAATTCAGTCCAACAGTTTCTGTCGTCAAACCTAAACGACTTTGTCGCATTCACCGGAATTGGTGAAAGCAAATCTTTTTTATGGGACCCAAACTAAACTGTCTAGCCAGACAACTGCAAGGTTTCTGAACTAATTCGGTAATTGCAGTGTCGCAAGGTGAATCTGTGAATTTTCATAGCTGCCTTGCGAATTGAAGCCTTAAATGGTCACTAGTTCGCCCTGTCCTTTTCGATTCCTGTCCGGGTTGATTGTCTGGTCAAAGCGATGCCAGAAGCACGTGTTGGCAACAATCGCTTCTAATCGGTTGAGGAAAACGTCCCTTCACTACTGTTTCATCAACAGCTAGCCACACCACTTGCAATGATCGACACTTCCAGTTCCTGATAATAATCAGAATAACACAACAGGGTAGTTGTCGGACCAATTCTTCAGGTTGCAAACGACGTCTTGTTTATCATAGTGGTTGACATTAATATAAGCGAGTAGACAGAAAGGGCGGACGTGTTCCTTCAATCGTTCTTAAATTAACCATTACTGAATCATTTACACACAAGCAATTCACAGTTTGTTTGTTCTTCGTTAAATCCTGTCTACTAGACAAATCGAAAAGGATATTGTGGTAGAACTAAGGGGACGAATATTTGAGCACAGGTATCTTGATGCCCCACGAGCCAGAGTCGAGAACTCACATTTCAGGCCGGCACCGCATGCACATTGTACTGACCAAAATTGTGCATCGTCAGACTTGGCGTCCTAGTTCGGGACTCATATCTTATTCTCGCTTACTGCAGTGTACGTGACCCGCATGGTCTGGACATGACGCCCCCGCGCGCGACAAGGTAACTTTCAAGGTCATGCATGCACGACCAGACCACGTTTGTTCTGACTGGTCACCCTTCAGCCTATGACATTTCCGCTTTGCAATATACCTTTTTGTGTCCCCTAAGACTCCTCACTTGTGCTGCTTCCCGTCCTCATTAGACGTCTCGTTTACAACCAGCCTTCTGTGTTGGATACGTATGATTTCCTATACTAATTATTGTTCTCAAATGAGTAACTCAACTCCCATACCATTCGCTCGCGCCAGTGAACGGGGTTCTGGAACGCTCCGCCTGCCGCAGTTTACATATTAAGTTACTTATGAGTTGGGAGTCCATGCTGTACTCAATGAGCATCTAGTTTTTCCTCACAAGCGCTTGGACACAGGAACCTAATCACAAGTTAATGAGTGCAAGAAACCCTAATTAGTGGTGACCCACGGTCGCTATGTCACAGCGCAGCCGTCAGTCCCTCACACCTCTCAGATTGCAGTACTTCGCACCATGGTATCGGTCTGCGACTGCCTTTTCATCAGATGAGAGCCTGCATAATTCGTTACCTAGCCTTCCCTTCATCCGCAACCTACGAACTTGCCGGATATCCAGTGGCTAACCCAACGGTTAGAATTTACTTTTTCGTTAGCCCAGCTGCTGGCAAACCCGCGCGTTCGTAGGTGGTGGGTAGTGGAACGGCCCTCAGTGAAGGTTTACTGCGAAATAAGCAGACTCATGGGTCTGGCGAATAAGCAGTCGTGGACCAACAGCGACAGTGCTACTAGGGTGCGGCGGGCTGAGGCCTGGAACACCAGTAGCCTTATATAAAGCTATAAAGCCAGAGGACGACACTGTTACATGGTGACCGTGAATCACCACTAAAGATGTTCACCTGCCCCGTTGCCTCGTGGTTAGGATTTTGAGCCGAAGCGCTGGAGGAGAAAACCTCGAATGAACAATCCGAGTGGATGTTCGAGACCCACCCGTACTCACAATTCCTAAAAAACCTCATGATACGTGCCACTGCAATCGCGGGAGACGATGCGCTCCGCAGACCTAGGCAGTGGTGCCGGCGAATAGTATGTGAACTGTACTACTCAATCGGTAACTGACACTTAGTATTGGATGCTGAAATGTGCGAATGTTCCTGCACCCTGTTATCCAAAGTCTGACGGCGCGCAATCTTTATCAGTACAATGTTGATGTCTGCTGCCTATCTGAAATCCGAATTCCTGAATAAGGTGCTCGGGAAATAAAGATATAGGGAGCCAACTCACAATTCACCTGTTCATGGTATGGCATATCATCCTCTCGCAACAAGTGAACCGTAAACTTCTTAATTGGGAAACAATCCATCAAAGGATGTTCTATGTGCGACTAAAGGGTCACATCAAAAACATTTTTATCATCTCCATGTACGCACCAACTTCCGTTGCCGAATAGCACGCTTAAGCCACGTTTTACCCGCAGGTGCCCGCGTTAGTTGAAAAACCTCTTCGCCACGATTGGATAATTGTCCCGAGGGATGCAATGCCCGGACTGGACCTGGTGATTCCGCAAACAGTCATCTTATTGGCCACTTTGGAGTTGGTTTCCGATGTGAAAATGGTGAGAGATTGCTGAACATTGCTGATCACGAACACACCGCAACAAAAATTTGCTGATCTAGTATTCAAACGACGACCAGATCGACTACGTTCAAGTCAGTTTAAGGTTCTGTGGTGTGGCTCAAGATGGCAGATCGATGCGTGGTGCCGAAATTGGTAAAACCTAAGAGTCGTACAATGTTCTCGTTCGTAAACGCGTGAAAGTTCATATCTCACCTGCACCAAAAATGCCACGTGCTAGACGCCTCATTTTCACAAAAATCTGACAACCCAGCGCTACGGAGGCCGTGAGCAGAAAAATCCGGTTCCATTTTAGGACCCGAGTCAGTGGAGAAGGCACTTACCTATGCTTGTCACTGAAAACATTAGTCAATGGGGCAGCCAAAAATTCTAAGATATAATCGATAACGCTGCAGTGACAGGATCAGTGGAAGAACTCTGCAGTTGTCTGCTCAGACGGCTCGAACCAGTTTCCCTTATGATCCCTTAAGCCAAGTCCGAATGATGACGCCAACATTGGGTAGGTAAGACAGGAAGAAAAATTGGGTTGAAATAGCGACCACCATGGAGCAGGCCACACACGATAGAGACACTGCAAAACCCCGCAAACTAAGTTGTAAGCCCTCTGCACTGTGTAACACTGTCATAGACGTGAATGGCGGTTTTACTGCTGACAACTCGGTCAAGGTTGAGTGCTGAAGTGAGCACTTCGAGCACCTTCTCAACTTCAGTACTGAAATCAGCAGCTCCTCGTTATCACCTGCAGCAGAGTTTCCTCCCTCTTCTTCCTATGCAGTGCCATGTGCCCCCTTTTTGAAGGAGAAGTCACCCATACCATAAAGAGGCTGCGCAACAACAAGGAACCTGGAGAGGACGATATAACTGCTAAAATCAACAACTGTTGTGTCGACACTGGTGCCCTGGCTCAAGGAAGTGCTTGAACAAGTGTGGAGAGACGAGATAGTTCCTGATGACTGGGGCTCAGGCATCCTTGTGCTTGCCCAAGAAAAGGGAGAGAAGACGGGATACGAGAACTATCACACCATAAATCTTTTCGACGATGCTGCAAAGATCTTCGTTATTGTCCTTTTGAGGCGAGTATAGGTTGTGTGTGGCTCTAGGATGAGGCCAACCAAGTTGGATTCCGTGCTGGGCGTGGATGTGCAGACCAGATATTCACACTGAAGCGCATCCTTGAATTCCGCCATAGGTACCGAAAACTGACGGCCGTCTGCGTTGCTGAATTTACCGCCGCATTCCATTCTGTTTATCGTGAATCCATATGGCAGTTAGCATTTGCCAAATTCATAGCATCTAACAGTCCTCTGTTTTGGTGACGCAGAAACCATCGGTGGAACTTGGGCAATCCGAAAGCTCCATATGCTAGCAGGTCATGCTTGTGATGTGAAAGGGTGTAAGGCCGGTAAGTTTTCAGTGACTATTGACAAAGTGGAGGCTCGAGCCTCGGGTGGTGCACCACCAAGTGTTGGGTATGAATAGCTGAAAAAACTATCTAGGCTTTTTCGGCATTGTTCACCTGCTTTTACTATTATTAGCCGCTGTGTGGCTGTTGGCAGGGCTCGAGAGTGAGCCCCAAGGCAGAACGGGACGAGGGAGTTCCATTAGCGATCGGTGAGCGTTGAGCAACGGAGTGGAGGCGTACATTTAACTCGCTCATGGGAAAATGTATGGTACCCACAGCAACTATGGTTTACAGAAACTATAGCAGCTATCAATAAACGGTACGAAATTAAACTTTTATTACCAAGTAAACTTCAACGGCAGTCGTTTCTGTGCAAAAAATGAATTTCCTCATTTGGACGACTGCATACTAACTGGGACCGCTAGCTTTTATTTGTTACTACTGTCTTTATAAGATTCTCGGATAAACCTGCATAGTATTATATAATTCGTTAGGATTTGACCTTGGGCTTTTACGGGACTGATCGCAACCTACAATTAATGTCTTTTAGGAGCGTCCTAGTCACAACTTAAGGGTAAACAATGACCGCATTCTGCCGGTTGCTTATTTTCTGACCAAGGGTGCAGACTATTATATTGGAGGGCAAGCGAGTGTACTCATTCGGCGTAAGGGAGACCAAACCCCTTGAAGACCGTACCGTTGCGAAGTATAGAATTGAGTTCGAGGGTTATATTTCGAAGGCTGTAAAGACGAATGTAACTTAACGCGACTCATTTTTATTGCGCACAATGTTATTGGACAACTAGGTATGTCTCCAAAAATTATTAAATATTTAATGCCTAAGATCCCTGCTGAGAGCCGATTTTAATGAAACAATATAAACCGTGCGTGGGCTAAAATAATATGAGAAATGGGTAACAGCGTACTTTAAAACGGTATGTACTGGAGATGAGGTTACTTTCTGTATTGTTTCGATAAACGTTAGGCTATAATGTGTATGCTTTTGCTGATAACATCCACAACAGAATGCTGTATACTACTCACTGTCATTTCAGAAAAAAGGTTACGATAAAGTATGTCTAGTTCATCCATAAGCATAGGTGAGTGACCTAGAAGAAGATGCAATAGCTGAAACAAGAATTTTATTGGCCTGGAATTTAAGATTCTCGCTCGAAACCACTATCAGAGACAGTTGGAGAGAAGGGTAGTGGAGGCACAAAGAGTGCAGTATTTAGTGTATGTATTTGCAGTGCAACCACATACATACTACATTTAGCAGCTCGCTTGATCACCACTGGGGATCATAATTTATGTGATGATGGCTTATCAGTCCGCGTCCGAGTTTATAATTGCCACGAGTTCATCATCCATGTCGGATGTTGGCTTTATCATTACTCAGCACTTTGGCTCGCTATCACTGGAATTGTTGGTCGCCCGCGCCCTCCTCGCCTTCCTCTGCCCGGGCAAATTCTCAGCACATAATCGTGGTGGGGAAGGTAAATGTGCTTGTTGATGAACTGTGGGCCCGAGAACCATGATTCGAGCAGCTCGTAGCTCCCTTAGATGTCACCTCTAGCGAGACGTTTGGCCTCGTGAAACTTAAAAATAGGACCGGCTCCTACCGAATAAGTCGCAACCTGAGAACTAGCGTCATTCTCCATCACTGCTTCTGCTGCGTGCTCAGGCGCTCACGTCCGAAGTAATTTCCCAGTTTCTCAGAAGTAGGTGCTTTGTCCGCAACTGCACCAGATCTTGTAAACAACCCCAGACCCTTCCTGTCATGGCAGTGAGTCTTTCGGACTCATGACCTGGTGCCTGTTGGTTTCCTGCGACTAGTGTGCAAACCCATTTCTAAGTGGATTGAGGTGGCTGATGGCTGCCTAGACGTGCTTCACGTAGGGGGAGGGCTCTTCGTACTACACTCATTGGGCCTCCACTATACTTATCTGCTACTGTCTCTGATGATGGATTCGAGTGGGAAGCCAAAACGTCAGGCCAATAAGCTCCTTGTTCCCACAATCACAGAGTTTTTTTCTGAATTGCGTTCTGGAACTCTCCCTTTTTGCTTCTATCGCAAAGTGGTCTGGCCTTACCTGTCAAGCATTAGACATGGCGGACGTCATTACTCGAAGAGTCAGACAGTCCTGTTTATAATGCTCGTTGTCCACTTTAAGGATGTGAAACTGTTCGAGTTAAATTGGAGTGCTGGGAACAACACTAGGTTACGATGGTCGATTCTATATTTTAAGACTGAATCGTAGTCCACTGTGTGTCACTATAAATTTGTCAGTTTATTTGCTGCAATAGTCAATATAGATGTCTGTTTGACAAAGTTGGGAGAGCATGTAGAGGTATGCAAGTTTCAACTTTCATTGTTAACTGATCGTTGTGGTTTACTGTTAAACCTGTAGCAGTCGTCTTTATGGTGCGATCTTGACACGAAAGCTAAGTACGGTGTTTGAGCTGGTCTAAATGAAATGTTTGTTTAACGACTCATCGCTTACGTTTGATACAAAACTTTGATGGATACATGGTAAACAAACTTTTATAACGCAAACCAGTATCTCGTCTTTAGGACGTAAACCAATAAATCGTCTTTAGAAGTAAAACCCCTAGCAAGCTAAAAAGAGTGCCTGGCTTTGATGAAATTCTTGTTTTCACAGAGGCCATTCTTGACTTTAGAATTCACTTACAACTGAGTGAGGAAACTACGTCTTTGCGAAAAATCCTTATCATGCTCTAATTCATGCTCTGTCTGGGAATTAGCTTCGGCTAAGTTCACAAATGTTGCTGAAATAAAAAAAATTTTTCACTTCCGTGAACATCCCCGTTTCTCAGGTAGTGTTTTTCAAAAAGATTAGCTTTGTTGGAATTCCCCACCAGCCTGTGTCGGTAACTATTGGGAGATTATGATATTTTACCCTGTTGACTTGTGAACTAGGGTGAGATTGTTTGACTTTCGCAGGGATACCCAAATTTGATGCTTGAAGTCGACTAATGACTATATTTTCTTGCGAATCGTTGAGATAAAAAGTTGCGTGAAACGAGGTGCCTCGTACTATTCGTTCAAGCGTAAGTTGTTTACGTCAACCATTAAAAATGCCGTGCAGGCTTTAAGTTCTTCCTTGCCAAACGGATCATTTTTTGACAACATTTCATTGTTGACGAAATTCCTCGAGATGTTTTGCTGACCCTGTTTCCCTAAATACCTTCCGTTTTTTATTTTTCTTCTTCAACTGCCTGTTAAATTCTCTTGTTAACCAGGCAGGGCGACTAGTCTTTTTTGCACCTTCTCTGGACAAAAGCGTTCAATCAGAGCGAGTGAAACCTTCTGAAACGATTGCCAGTCATCATCTGGTTTTCTTTTGAGCAACTGTCCCATTGCACGGACATCAGTTCTTTCTTCATCGCGTTAAAATCGGCCTTCCATATATTTTGCTTGTATTCCGTTCTCTTCCGGCACTGAGAATAAATGGAGTAATCCCCCTGATTTCTTCGGAAAAGTCTATGGCATCTTCGTAAGACCAAATTTGGATTTTGGAATACCAGCCTGAATACCATGGATGAAGAAAGATGTTGACCATCCCAAACAGGTGCAATGGAGAGCAACGAAGTTGGTCGGCGGTCTTAAGACTTAACCATACCAAGACAAATTGAAAAAGCTTGACTTATTTCCTCTTTCCTACAAGCACTTATGGTGTAGCCTGCTCTGGACATTGCGGATTATCCGGGGCCATGTTTTCTCCCTGAGATCGGAGTATTTCTTCGAGTTTGCCTGCAAAACTCATATGCGTGGTCATCCTTAAAAGGTCAATAGCGAACGTGTAACGAACCAGTTACGAAAGACTTGTTTGAATGGACTAAGAGCACTTTTCGCGCGGATACCGGATGAGGATGGATTGACGGAATGTCGGTGAAGATGCCTGTGCCCCTTCCACTCTCGAAAGCTGACCCCATCCCCACGAGTACCGTCGCCGCTTATCGTATCGCTACCCTCCGTTCAATGTCAGCATCCCCTCGTCCCGACCCTGCAGTTGCCCACAGCGTTGCACTCCCCACCAGTTATCCAACAGACATGACGTAATTTCCCCCACTCCAAAAGGAATATCACCTCATGTAACGCTCCCTTCTTTATTTTCTATTGTTCCATTTCATACCTTTATACCCTTCCTTATAGTAGAATCCATTTCCAACATTTCTGCCGTTCCTTCTAATGACTGTTGCGTTTGAGTGATCGGCATGGTGCTTAGAGACCCTGTTCAATATGCGCATCGTCTAATAACGACTACAGGTGCGTTACTCACCCGTGTGTGTGTGGGCAAACCTCGGAGTCTTCGGCCGCTACATTGGTGGCAGCGATGGGATGGAGAGGAGCATACACTTCCATACCTACAAAACCAACCTGCACAGCACTGAGGACAGTGCTGCGTTTCAGAAGGAGGCCATGTAACGAACCGCAGTTCCGACAGACTTGTTTGAATGGACTAGGAGCACTTTTCGCGTGGGATCCCGGATGAGGATGGATTGACGGAATGTCAGTGAAGATGCCGGTGCCTCCTTCCACTCTCGAAAGCTGACCCCATCCCCACGAGTACCGTCGCCGCTTATCGTATCGCAACCCTCCATTCAATGTCAGCATCCCCTCGTCCCGACCCTGCAGTTGCCCACAGCGTTGTACTCCCCACCGGTTATCCAACAGACATGATGTGATTTCCCCCACTCCAAAAGGAATATCACCTCATTTAACGCTCCCTTCTTTATTTTCTATTGTTCCCTTTCATACCTTTATATCCTTCCTTATAGTAGAATACATTTTCAACATTTCTGCCGTTCCTTCTAATGACTGTTGCGTTTGAGTGATCGGCATGGTGCTTAGAGACCCTGTTCAATATGCACATCGTCTAATAACGACTACAGGTGCGTTACTTACCCGTGCTTGTGTGCAAACCTTGGAGTCTTCGGCCGCTACAAACGCACGCGATTGAACCTCAGAAAGTTTCTTTTCAGCCAATGAGTGGTACGACCTTGGAACTCGTTACCAAGTGAGACGGTTACCACTGAAAGCATTTCTGATTTAAAAAGAAGGCTTGATGACATAATATTTGACAAAAGACGACTTGCACCACATGATAACTTAAAACCAGCCTTTTAAAATCTTTCGGGCTTTTTTTGTCTTCCACAATGTTTCACCTATAAATGTGAAAACGCATTTGAAGTTATGTTATGCTTTTACTCAATCATTTTTAAATGAACAACATTTTATATTTACTGTTCACATGCAATTATAACTTTACCTTAATAGGGTCATCAAGGGCAATGCCTGTAACCCTTCAATATATACAAAATATACAAGTCATAGAAACCCAAAATATCTAAGCGTGCTTACGTCCTTTTACTTTTCGCAAGTGGCTAACAGCGCAATGTCTGTAGTGCACGCCATCAGGAGAGCATTTTAGCATTTCAATAAAGATGTATTCACCAAGATTTTCAGAACATTCTTGAGGCCGCATTTGAAATATACTATACAATCCTGGAGACCCTGGAATGTTCAAGATCACAGCTGTCTTGAAAGGATGCAAAGGCGAACCACGAAAATGGGTAATAGCCGAAGCTTCATGTCATGCGCAACCGCCTGACAAATCTAAAAGCGGGCCCTTTGTGTTATAGGCAACTACGTGGGATCTCCTACAGATGTTCCACATCCTAAAAGGCTTGTCTTGTTGCCTGGCCTTTGCAGATTTATTTTAGTTGCTACCACGACTCATTTTCGGGACACCCATTAAAACTGCCCGTTCAACAGGCCAGACTGGATGTGCGCAAGTTCTCCTTCGCTGTCAGAGTGGTCAAGCCATGGAATGCCTTACCTGCATATTTTGTGATGTAACCATCACTGGAAAGGTGCAGAAGGAACCTTGATAAATTTATATTCAAATCTGAGCTGGAATGATGAAGGATTTAACATAAACCTCGAGACTCGCGCCCCTATTGTCATATTTTATGATCGTATTTGAACTATCGCAAACGACATCATTTTTCTATACACCAAACGTTCTTTCCAGTTAAAAATGGGGTATTGGAAGACCATACCTATTTTCCTGAATAAACTGAATTAAATTGAAAAACATGAAGGTTTCCATATCTTTGAGCACTATTGAAACGTCCTTGATGTAAAAATTATGAATAGAGGACCCAGGATCTTGCCTTGAAATAGACCACTTGTGATCAGATGAGGCGTCGAGTAGTTTTTTACATCCTAAGACATTTTGACCGCAGTTAGAAATTAAGGAATTTATTAAGTTAAGGAGAGGATGTTAGACGCCGATACCTTCCAGTTTTACTAGAAGATGTCTGTACACTTATTGAAGGCTTTGCTAAGATCCAAATAGATCACAACCACTGATTTCTGTCCCCTCCGAAGGGGAAGTGGTTCGAAGTTGGTTTGAAAATCTCGAGGTCAGAGGAATTCACACTCTTCGACATTTTGGTCTACTGGACTTTCTGGCGGACTTTCATCATTAAGCTTTGGAGCAGAATCAGCACTATCTTCATTTTCATAAGCCATGAGCAGGACGCCAACCAAAACGACCGAATCTTCCTGATCGCTATTTGTCAGCCGCTCTGCGAATTCTTCTAATCTACGAAAGGCTGAGACATTTTGTTACTTACAGTTGATCTGCATAAAAAACGTCGCCCAATACCTTCGAGAAAGTTGCTCGTTTTGTGAGCTGTCATGGTAGGCAAAATTATATCTTTAGGTCAAAGTGAAAAATGTGTGCCACGAGCGGGAATTGAGCCAGGGCATCAGTGCGTTATATGCTGTGTTGCTACCACCACACCACCGTCGCAAGCTGATCTCACTGGTTTGAATTTATATGATGGAAGAAGCACGAGTTATCATATGAACGACCACAAACTCTGCACACTGTTCTTTAAATTCGTGTCCCGGTACACAGGCCAAGAACTTATTATGTTTGCTGGATGCCCCTTACAAAGAAGAAGCGTGTAGGACTTGCTCCAAACTCCTGCGAAAATTTATGGATATGGAAAAGGATATCAAGTGCCTAAAACGGAGGAAGATAGTTCAAAAATGTCCTCTCCTTTTACCCGAAGAGAACAAATTGGCAATGACGGAAATTTAGAAAGACAAAAGAACATATGAAAAAACAGCATCCTCCGTCATCACAACCAATGAGAAAGACTATGGTGTGTTTACGGGGCCTCCTCGTTATCGACATCCAAAATCTGTTACAGCAAAAGGAAAACCGACAAGAGCGTCCGAAAATAAAGAAGTGTCTCAGTAAATCCCGAAAAGCCAGACAGCCAAAATGTTAGTAAGAGTGGGCCGAGTTTAGGCATTCTGCAAGCAAAAACTGCGACGGCGTATGTCACAACTGACCAGAAAACCACATTACGTAGTGAACAAAGCATTAACTGTGTCCCAACAAAACTCCTGAACGCAGCCGACGACGGAAATTTTACTGATCATAAGCTTATTCCTGAAAATAAGAAATAACCACAGGAGGCCTCGAGTACGTCGCAGTTATCAAAGGCATGTCTGAATATGCATCCGGCACCACAAATGCAAGAATGCACGATAAAATGGAGCATTTCCCGAGCTATTTCGAATCTCTTTTAAAGTAGGATGAGAGAGTCTCCATTCTAAAGGCCTTCAGCTGCCGAATAAGAGACCAAAATGATGAGCCCAGCCAACCAAAACCACTGAAGCTTGTCCTTCAGAATAAGGCAAAGACCCAGTTATTGATGAGCAGGATACCTATGCCGCAAAGCCTTCACCTAACTATTTTTTCAGCCAGGAGGGAAAAGAATGGAGAGAGAAGAATGGAGGGAGCTCAATGTAGAACTCCTCAATAGATCCAGCTTGGGTGAAAGTTTTCTCAAAATCTGCAATGGGCAATTATACACACTCAGAATTCATTTCTCTGGAGGAAGCCCATGGCACGGCGTATGGGGGGCAGCTGGACCACAATAAAATGCCGCTCAGTGCAACAAATGTCAGTAAACACATAAACCTCCAAATTGATCAAAAGTAGTAGCCTCCTACTCAGACAGTGGACTACATAAAACACACGACAATTCTAACAATCTCGATCCAAATGCTGTCCGGAAATCTGTCCAGGTTTATGTTAAATCCTTCATCATTCCAGCTCAGATTTGAATATAAATTTATCAAGGTTCCTTCTGCACCTTTCCAGTGATGGTTACATCACAAAATATGCAGGTAAGGCATTCCATGGTTGAACCACTCTGACAGAGAAGGAGAACTTGCGCACATCCAGTCTGGCCTGCTGGACACGCAGTTTCAATGGGTGACCTCGGAGATGGGTCGTGGCGGCAAATTCAAAGAAGTCCGAGAATTCCAGGCAACAATCCAATCCCTTCACAATGCGGAATGTCTGCAGGAGATCATCACACATTTGCCTATAACTCAAAGGGAACAGATTAGGATTCATTAGGCGGGTTGGATATGGCAAGGAGCTTTGACTTCTAACCATTTTGGTGGCTTTCCTCTGTACTCTTTCGAGGCAGTTCTGATCTTGAACTGTCCAGGGTTTCCAGGCGTGCATAGCATATTCCAAATGCGGCCTAATGAATGTTCCAAAGGTCTTAGCAAAAAGATTTTCATCGAAATCCAAAAAGGCTCGTCTGATGGCATGCAACACCGAAATTGCCCTTTCCCCACTTTCGAGCAGTGAGACGATGGTTTTAAGGTGGTGGTCGTCAGCACACCAAGGTCCTTTTGGGTTTCCACGTCTTTTAAGGCTTCACCGTTGAGAAAGTAACTTCTATTTTCGGCAGATCCAGACGGGTTGCCTAAGCGAAGTATTGTACACTTATCGACGTTGAACCGCAAAGCCAATAATTCGACCACTCCACCAACCAAGTTAGGTTGATCTGCAGTTTATCTTCGTCAGCAGGGCTCTGGATTACATTCCAGATTTTAATGTCGTCGGCAAACATTGCTGCTTCACAGTCGATATTCCTGACACAATCGTTCACGTATATTAAAAACAGTATTGGCCCTAGTACTGAACCCTGAGGAACCCCACTCTCGACCGCAGCAGAACTTGACCTCTCTTGGCCGATGCACACAACCTGGCGCCGACCCACGAGGAAGTTTTCGATCCACTTGAGGAGGTTACCTCTGATTCCAATTCTTTATAGCTTGTACAGTAGTCTCTCGTGCGGCACAGTATCGAAGGCCTTTTGAAAGTCAAAGAAGGCAATGTGAACCGCGTGTCTATCTTCAAGTGCTTGGGTCCACTTCTGGAGCGAATACAGCAAATTCGTTGTGCATGATCTTCCTTTTCTGAACCCGTGTTGACAGCTTGATAACAAATTATGAGTCTCTAGGAATTTCACCAATTCGCTCTTGATGATCCTTTCCATAATCTTGCCAAGGATGCATGTTAAGCTTATGGGCCTGTAGTTTGTCACTGACGCCCGGCTACCGCTTTTGTACAAGGGAGTTATATGTGCCAGCTTCCAATCGAAAGGAAGTGTTCCGGAGTCAAATGACTTTTGAAAGAGACTGACAAAGGTGCGGAAAGTTCGTTGGCGAGTTCTTTCAGAAGCTTCGGTGGAAGCTCATCTGGTCCTGGGGATTTCGACTCTTTTAGTTCTTTTAATTCCTTTTGGATCAGAAATTCTGAGAATAGTATGTGGCTAATGCTTGCAGTCGGCGGGTTATCCACTGAGGGACGAAGGAACCTTGCCTCGTTTGTGAAGACTGAGCGGTAGAACTGTGAAAAGTACTCGGCTTTTTCCCTGTTTTCAGAAATTGCGACGCCCACGGCAGTCTTAATCAGCGGTCTTTGATGTTTATTCCTTGTACATCTACGAAGGTAACTGTAGACTAACTTTGGATTCTGCGTTGCCTTTTGCAGCAAAGTCTTCTCAAATTCTCTTCGCGTTTTAAGAATAAGGCTTCTCATTTTGTTTCTCTGTGCTTTATACCTATTAAAAATAGGCGACTTGATTAGACTCGCAATATTTTCTCCACAACTTGTGCTTCCTGTTTATTTCCCTTTTTAAGTTGCTGTCTAGCCACCCAGGACGCTTGCTGTGATGGACACTCGTTAGCGGGTAGTGGTTGTCAATAAGTTGCAGAAGAACATTTCGGAAGGACTCCCAATCTTCGTTAACGGTGCTCGAAAACATTGAGGTCCAGTTGATGTCTGTTAAATCTGCTCGCATCTGATGAAAGTTTCCTCGCCAAACGTTACGCCGTTTTTCCTCTATAGCAGGCGCAACGGAGAATAAGGAGTAGTCCCACATAAGCACCACGTGATCACTACGACCGAGCGGAGGCATTGAAATAATCTCGTCAATGCTGCCTGATGTTTTCGTGAAAACCAGGTCAAGACAGTTAGCCCTTTGTCCTTCACGTGTTCTGGTGGGGAAAGGGACATGCTGTGTGAGAAGTGCATTCAAGGTCTTTTGCAGAAAAACATAATCAAAAGTCGATTTCGGGATGATGATTGAACAGTGCTCCAGTTAATTCCTGGTGCGTTGAAGTCACCCATAATCATGACATTAGGTCTACTGGAGAAATTTTCTAATTGTTCCAACAAGTGGGTGTCCGCGACTCGGTCTATCCTATGTGGCCGATAGACAATGAGGACATCTAGACATGGAGAGCCAAGAGCCTTGATGTTCAACCATATGGCTTCCGTGCTGCACGCAAACTTGCTCGTCTTGTCAGACACTATTAGCACGTCTTTCACATACACAATTATTCCACCACCCTGTCGGTTTTCTCTGTCCCTCCGATATATTTGGTACCCAGACAATGTTATTTCGCTATCTCGAATACTGCCCGACAGCCAGGTTTCGGTTACTGCTATCACATCCGGAGATACTTCGGCAAGGCAAATTTTTAGCTCATCAAGTTTTGATAAAAGGCTTTGCGCATTTGTATACAAGCACTTCAATTTTGCGCCAACCAAATTTCATGTTGCGTTTGTCAATTTTATGGGCCCAACTGCGTCTCCTCTAACGTCAAGGTCGTATGTCTTTTCCGTTTCTTGATGATTTTCCGTAACTCTGGTTTCTTTAGTGAGAACGCTGGGTGTTACGGAATCAGTTCTGACATCTCTTTGGGCAATTGGTTCCTTGATGGTTTTGGCGTTAGTGAGGTGGCTGCCATTGTCCTCAGCACAATCGGTTGGTTCAATGGAAAATTTGTATTCTTTTGAACTACCTTCCGCTTGAAAATAGCCAGATTGTGTTCGCCAGCCTTCAGTCTTGATTGTAGTTCCAAGACAAGTTCCCGGCGTTTCAGCCTTTCCGCAGGGGAGTAGTCCGGTTGAAAAAAAACATCTTTATGCGAGTGACATAGGTGAGTTTTTTTGGATAGGATCGCCTTGATTTGATCTTTTCTCTCTAGCATTATTTTCAGAGGTCGCGGTCGCGGCGTTCCTAGGCTGTCTTCAGACTTTTTGCCGATCCGGAATGCTTTAATAACTTTTACTTCCACGCCCGGTGGGAGCAACTGGTTTAGGAGGCCATTAAACGAAGCAAGGTCTTCGGCGACACGGTCTTCTGGTCGTACTGCAGTTGACTCGTGCAAACCCTGAATAACTAAACACTGTTGTCGATCCTGGTGCTTGGAATTTTCGCTTCCTCCTAAGTTCTCCTTAGGGGCACGAGAACGGTTTACAAAGCTCTCGTTGGGATTAAGTCTACCTCTGACCATACTCTCATCTGAAGGCTTCAATGAATCCATCAGAGTTGATTGTGACTTTGTCTTCCTGTTGTGGTGTTTCCCCATTGCAGCTTGCCACGCGTTTGTTTCTTCGGATTCAACTACGGGCTCTTTATAACACCCAAGATAGCAGGATGAGATTTTGTAGTTTGCTCTGGTCGTCCTCCGTAGGATTCAGAGACTGGGCTCCTGTTATCCGGTCGTTATGGGTAATCGCGTCCGAACATTGTGAGCTGTAACCAGTTGTAGTTTTTGATACTTTTCGTGCTTTAGTCACTGCCTTTTTAACTGGAATATTGCTAAGCATATTTCGTCGAGTAATGTTATCTTGCAAGAGCTTCCTTAAGTCTGCAAGCTCATTTTCCAGTTTCTGAACTCTTAGTAAAATATCTGATTTGCATCCGGATTTCATTTACGTTACAGAACTTGGTTGCAGTCTGAAATGTTGCATAGTGAATTCGCCATAGAGGAATATCAACTGTTCCGTCAAGACAGACTATAATCTATGTAAACAGAGCAATCAAATCATCTGAACGTAGAACTGCGAAGAAGTTAGGTTAAAACTAAAGATGTGTTGAGAACAATATCTGAATATCTTGACTACATAAAGACTGCCAAATCAAACTCCCGAAATTGACGAGATGATATTCGAAATAATAAAAGATGCAGTTCAGACTCAAGACATAGTTTTCACCGGAGATTTTTATGCACAATTGATTGACTGGAAAAAGTTATCCGTGAAAGATTCATGATATTCAATTAGTTCCAGACTATTAAGCTATCGATGAATATCATTTTCGTACAGAATGTTAGATTTCCAACGAGAATTAAAGAGGTTCAAAGGGCGAATTGCCTAGTTCTCATTCTTTCAAAGGACCCAATTGATGTAGATGAATTAAGGTTGCTCACGTCGCTTGGTTAGAGTGACCATGTCATTCTGCTGTGGGAATACTGTTTGTACACCAAGCAAACGGAGACCACTGATGTTCGGTTAAATTATTGATAGGTGACTTATCGGGACTAAACGGGCAAGACATTCTTACCGGAAATGCGGATGTCGAAAGGACCATTCTCAGGTGAGTTATAAGCGGTGGTATGCATCACAAGTATCTGATTAAACAAGTCCAAAAGGCAAGCCGCCCTGGTTTGGTTAATGCGAGATTTGAAAAGAAAACTAAACCAAAAGAATAAACACCAGAGAAGGTATGCATCATAAGCTCAAACCATACATTGCGAAGAATTTCGTCGAAAGCGAAACCCGATAAGGTGTAGTGGCAGTAGACGTTGAGGAAGGCAGTGACCGATTAGTGTGACACGCCTGGCGAGATTCCAGTGGGAAATGGCTGAACAGGATCATTAGAAAGGCTTGCTCGCCTGTACAAACTGTCAGAATATGAAACGAGGCATTTGTACGTTAAAGATAGACTAACGATAAAGAATCTTGATAGCATTTACAACAGTATAGTGGATAAGAAAAAGTGCAGTGCTACAACGTTCTTCAATCTGTTTGGATAGACGGGGAACACTGACATGTCAGCTTAACTACCGGTGGGGAATGCAGCGCTATCGGCAACTGCAGAAAAGGGCAATGGGAGTGCTGATAAGACAGGACGAAAGTGAGTGTATTACTGTGAACTTTGCGGTAAGGACTCTCAGTTGGTTAGAGGAAAAGGGACGCCGGAAGCTTTATCGCCACGCGATGACACCTTCTTCATCCCAGCTCCCGCCAAAAGTTATTTCAGTCCATTTGAGCCATCCTGTCAGTTCTGTTGCTCGGAGGGAATATGAGGCGGAAACTAAAGAACGGGCCGTCGATAACCTAAAAATAATTTTTATCTACATAATTAGGTTGAAGAGCCATGTTTATTATTTGTTCTCCAGCTTGGACAGTTTGAAAAGCGTTAGCATTTTGCTAGTAATGTTCCAGACAATAACACTGCAATTGCACTAACTTAATTGCTTTCTGAAAATTGGGAATTTTTCTCGTGTAGAAATTTCAAACAACAAGACATCAAATTGGAATTTGTTTATCAACTATACACCAATACAAACTGACAACCGCTCAGTGAACCAGAAGGGCAAAACCCCTTGAAGATCTGAAGTTATCCAGGACATTTGACCTCTGCAAACTGCTGATTCGTTCCTGAATATTCTTCCTATCTTTTATTGTGTTTTAAAGTGGTTTGGAACGAGTAGGCGCATTTATGCTCATATTTTTCCTATTTCGGTGTCGTTTGACTTCCGTTTGAAATTTGCTCGTCTCCAAGTTTTTGAATATTGGCCAATAATCTATGCCTGAAGTCAGGACTCAGCGAAATGAGTTGACATTGTATCACATATTGTCCGTGTTTACCAGGATCAGCCTAGAAGTGTTGACAGACATTGTGATCGTCAGGCACACAACAATCTATATCGGAATCTTGACAAATTAGCTAACTCAGCTTCCTTCGGACCCTTGCGTAACCCGCCTCCTATCGGCTTCAAAAAACAGGAAAGTTGTTGATATCAGTAAGGAACGGAGAACCAATGGCTTATTCAGTTTTGAATGTCGAATGGTACTTTGCTACACATTAACATTCCATGCTGAATTCGGTTTGGAAAAGATCTTTCGATACGGGCCTCTTGATAGAAATGAAGTGCATTAGGTGCCACTAAGACCGTTGAAAGGCGTCTTTAGGAGCAAACAGCAGGCGGATCTACTGCTCTCTCGAAAGTCCCGACTACAAAAGAGCCATAGTGGTATTTTTTCAGCCAGATTGCTCTCCCACCGATTGGGTGAAAATGAAAACACTTGAAGCAGAATTTAAAAGACGTCAATATGAGGGGAACTTAACTTGAAAATTGAAGACAACAAAATCATTAACACGGTGCACTCGTTTTTATGGGAACATCCGGTGAAATTGATGGCAACCACGTGGTAAAAAGCCCTACCAAATGCCTATAAATTTGAACCCAAATAAGGGAATATATATATATCTTGCGAAATACCCAGCAGTATTCGCCAGGTGCAAGAAAGAACCAACAATCTTCAGAGACCGAGAGAACAAAACAGGATTACAATGATTTACAAAAATATGCTGAGTCTTTTCCACCAAATCGATGAAACCAAACTGGCCGTGGACCATTTAAAACCTGACTTCATAGCTCTAACTGAAACATGGTTAAATAAGCAAATCGCAGACATAAAAGTCCGGATAGATGGATTTCAGCTTATCCACATGGATAGAAATTGACGGAGGTGTGGCAGCATCGCAATGTTCATGCGAGTTGGCATTGACTACATTCGTGATGGACCCTTACGATATAGGAACACGTCTTGTGAAATACTAAGCTGTTAAATGAAAGAACCAAACTAACCGGGCCTCCATATTGCCGTGGTAGATTGACCTCCAGGATAGCAGAAGGACACGGACGAAACACTCGTGCAACAGATTGAGGTAAGTCTGACAGGCCTGTAGTTTGTAGCAAATGCATGACTACCGCTTTTGTGAAGCGGTGTAATGTGGGCTGTTTTCCAGTCGGTAGGAAGAATTCCCGTATCGAACGATTTCTGGCATAGAAAGGATAGCAGTTTGGCCAGCTTTCGAGCAAGTTCGAGGATTATCTTTGTTGGAATCTCGTCGGGGCCAGGGGATTTGCATGCCTTCAGATTTTTTAGTTCTTGAATTACTGCCTCTTCTCGAAAGAGCATATCCTGAATAATTGACGCTCACATAGTCTCGTAACTAGAGGGAATAAAAACAGCTTCTCTGGTGAAAACTGACTAAAAATACTATAAAAGTGCTTAGCTTTGTTTTTAATTTCTGATATCTCGAAACCGTAATCATTTATCATGACAGGAATCGGGCTACTGTAACGTGTGCCTTTTCTTATATAGCTGTAGAGCAATTTGGGATTTTGAACTGCACGCTGAAGCAAATTACTTAATTAATTATTTATTTATTGCCAGTTTACAGGCAAGGTCAAAAGCGACATACAGTAGGGGGTCGAGCTGACAGTGAAAAAAACTCCTCTTCGTTCATTATTGTGTTTTCAGGAGAAAAAACTGCAGCTTATTGAACGGATTAAAGTTCAGGACAGGGTAGTATTGACACAGGTGAACGGTGTAGTACTTCTCCTTTCATTGTTGTGGATCAGGTATTCTGTACTAGCAGCAGGTATGCCGGCGAACGGCTGCTCGCTGCCGACTGAGGAATAACCCGATTACGGACTGCAGAGCCAGCAATTTGCCTTCAGCATGAAGTCCGGCACCGGATTCAGAGTCCGTGGACGCCATCAGAACGGAAGAGAGCTTCCAGAGAATCAGCACTCAACATTTGTGGAAGGTGTCCTGAATGTAGAAAACTAGTTAAAGCTCTCGTAAATAAAAGATAGTTTTGCTGAATTTTAATACTTCTGGGTAGTTTATTCCAGATTGCTATAGCGTTTACCGAAAAAAAACTCTTGGTATCTAACGGTGCGTGCCAAAGGAAAAAATAAAAATACATCTCGATGAATGGAGCGCCGAGAGTGATCGAGATGTTTCCGGGATGTAAGGGGGCTAAAACTAAGACTGTTTAAATGTTTAAACAGTAAAAAATAGTCCCTTTTGACATATAGGAAGCCACAACGGCTCGAGGCTTGTAAGCTCACAGCGTTTGAATTTTAGGACAGGTTTCGGTGTTCTGAATACAAAACTCTTTTTGTAAAGAAGTGCTGGACTGATTCTATCTTTCTCCGTTCACTCGCGTGCAGAAGGGTAAATAGAAACGAGTAGTATTCCAGACTAGGTCTGACATACATTTTATAAAGGTTGGTCCTAATTTTGACAGATTTAAAATTTCTGAGAATAAACCCAGTGGTTTGGCATGCTTTCGAGACAATCAGGGCGAAGTGCTCTGACAGATAAAGACTACTAGAATATGATTTACCCAGATCCTTTTTAACATCGGGCACATTTAGGTCATGACCGTCTATGCCTAGATGAGGCTGATGGTTGTCACCACTAACCATAACGGAGCCATTGTGCCAAGAAAGCGAAAGGCACCATGTGCGACACCACTGAGCGAAGGCTTGAAGCAAGATTTGGTGATCAGCCGTATTTATATTGATAGGCAACTTTTAAATCATTAGCATACATAAAGGGCCTACCATACTCGAAATGATCGCCGTAATAGTCGTGGTGGAGGAAGCTGTATCTATATTAAACAAGCGCTGCAATTTCGGACCTAAGATCATCCACAATTAACTGCAGTTGACGAGAGCTGCTGGCTTCAAATAACCTTAAAAAATAGGAACACTTTACTCATTGGTTGTGTCTATTGCCCGCCCAATACCAGTGAGGATTTCGATCTTCGTCTCTCACAAGCATTCCATGCCGCAGTTGACTTAAATTTTAAGTATTGCTTAATTGCAGGTGATTTGAACCTTCCTGACATTCGCTGGTTTCCGGTCCCCTCCGGCCCCAGAAAGTTCGAGGACTTTCTCGAGGCCGTAGATATTGGCATGTGGACCCAGGTTGTTGACTTCCCTACCCGAGGATCAAGCATACTTGATGTAATCTTCTGCAGAGGTTGCCTGCCTTTGACTGTGTCATCATTAGGCCCACTTGGGAGCTCAGACCATGATATCGTTGTTTCTACACTACAACTCAAAACCGATGAAACGCCTTCCAATAAATATAGCTTTTTCTTTGATTTTCGATTAGCGCTTTCGACAGAATTATTGATACATCTTAACTCCCACGACTGGACTAATTTCTTTATGTGTCAGGATGTGAACACCTGTACCGGTATGCTTTACCAAGTTTTAGATCCACTTATTTTTCGTTTTGTTCCCCGTAAGAAATTAATTAATGTCGCGGATGAGGTTTATCTCCCTTTATATTTTTGCCGTAGGTTGCGTAAACTCTCTCGTCGATTCCATTTGCAAAACGACATTTCCGTTCTGCCCTTGATTCACCGTATTTTTGAGCAGGCCAAGAGGCTAACCGAGGAAAAACGGCTAGCTGAAGAGGTCAAATATGTCGAAAACCGTTCGTTAAATGTAGCGAAACTTTTTTCACGCGCAATTAGAACCCATAGTAAAACATGGCACCCCGTCCTACTGGACTCTGTTGGCAATCCTGTAGTCGATGACAACTTGACGGCTGATAGTTTTAACGTTTTCTTGTCCAGAACATTTATTGAAAATTCGACCGCTCCCACTCCGCCCATCCAGGTTTGAACCGGTGCCATCCTCGAGACCATAACTTTTACCCTCTGGGACGTAACCGTAGCCATTCGACGTTTTCGTCAATCTTATAGTCCTAGACCAGATGGCGTACCGATCAGTATTATAAAGGCGGATGCTAATGATATTTTCCCGTCACTTCTATGTAAGATATTTAATCTAGCTCTTGAAAGTGAAACCTTTCCCAGTGTATGGAAGGAATCGCATATTCTACCTATCCCCAAACGCGGCCAATCTACGTAATTTGACGATTTGAGGCCGATCAACACACTGTCCGCAGCTTCGAAAATCCTGGAGACCTTGATCAAAGATAAGATGATGTATCATTTAACTGAGAATAACCTATTGAGTGCAGCCCAGCATGGGTTCCTCAAAACTAGGTCTTGTGACACATGTCAGCTCTCTTTCTTTGATCATGTTCTACAATCTCGGGATAATGGCTTTGCACTTTACATAGTCTATTTCGATTTCCTCAAGGCCTTCGATCCTGTTGACCATGCCCTTCTTCTCCTGAAACTCTCCTCTTTCGGTATATGTGGTAAACTTCGGAGCTTGATATCTTCTTACCTGAGCTATCGCACACAACATGTTAAGATCTCCAATGTTATCTCAAACTCGGCACGTGTGAGGAGTGGAGTTATTCAGGGAAGTGTGCTAGGCCCGCTTTTATTTTGTCTTTTTGTCAATGATGTGCCAGGTTTATTTCGAAATGGTAGGCCCTTTATGTATGCCGATGATTTAAAAGTTGCCTATCGATACAAGCCGGCAGATCGCGACACCGTGCTTGATCTATTAAAAAATGATCTCGAGGCCTTTGCCCAGTGGTACTGCACATGGCGCTATTCCCTTTCATGGCACAAATGTTCCGTTATGGTTGTCGGTGACAACCATCAGCCTCATCTTAGCATAGATGGCCACGATATAAATGTACCTGGCGTTGTTAAGGACCTGGGCATATCATATTCCAACGGTCTCAATCTTTCAGAGCATTGCGCCCTGATTGTCTCCAAAGCACGCAGAACTGCCGGGTTTATCCTCCGAAATTTTAAAACTATTGATATTAGACTTCGCCTTTATAAAATGTACGTTAGACCTGGCCTGGAATACTGCTCATTTCTATTTAGCCTTCTGCGCGCTAGCGAACGGCAGAAAATAGAATCGGTCCAACACTTCTTCACGAAAATAATTTTATCGTTGGAGCACCGTAATATGTCGTATCAAGAACGCTGTGGGCTTGTTAACATTGATCCCTTATGGTTTCGCCGAGTGCATAAGGGACTATTTTTGCTGTTTAAGCTTTTGAATAATCGTACATTTAATCCCCTTATCACTGTGAGGCAGCTTGACCATCATCGGCGCAGCAGTCATCGCAATGTCTTTTTATTTCTTCCATTAGCTCGCACAGTTAAGTATCGACGTTTCTTTTCGGTAAAAACCATGGCCATGTGGAATAAACTTCCCCATAATATAAAAGTCCAACGGAGTTATTCTTTGTTTAAGATTACCGATACTAGTTTTTTGCATTCAGAACAGTTTCCAAGAATTCTGGGCGCCGACACGGTAGAATCTGTTTTCCTGTTCGACGGAGTGCGCGGCATCTGAACTCGATCCCAGGTGTTACCTTGAGGGATACGGCACCGTCTCTGCAGCCTGCACCCGTTGACTTCTTCGGCAGACAGTGAGCGACCGTACACGGATGCTTTCTTGCCTGAGGCAGAATCCCGGTTCCTAGCAAAGACAGAGAGACTGCATACAGACTGCAATTGTGTTAGCCCTTCCCTGATCTGAATTGCTATCATCCTTAAAGGCGGCAGTTTTTTCTCCTGAATAACATGAAAATAGGAAAAACACTTATAATGATATTGCAGATGTCACAGAATATAAACCGTACGCCCATAAAAATACTGCATGATCAATTCGACCAAGTGGAGGTAGGCGGTGTACCTCGTCTTTACTGTCAGGATCTTTAGCAAAGACGAGATCTTAACAACTAGCCTGTTGTCCTCCACGCGCCTTTGTTGGAACAGATACATGTTGTGTGAGAAGAGCTTCAAGTGTTGACTTAAGCAGACGTTGATCGAAGGAAAACTTTGAATACTGCGCCTGCAATTCATTTCATCAAATCCTGGGTGCATTGAAGTCATCCATGAGAACAACGTCAGGTCGACTACCAATCCTTTTTATGTTCCCCAACAAACAAGTATCAGCGTCGGTGTCTGTCCCCGGTGGTCAGTAGAGAGTCATTACTTCAAGTGACTGTGATCTCAGCGTCTTTATTTTCAGCCAAATAGCCTCAATACCATTGCTTATCTTCTCCTTCATTTCAAACATTGTGAAATTGCTTTTACGATGCATCGCAACTCCTCCGCCCTGGCGGTTGGTGCGGTCTGTCCTTAACAACTGGTATCCGGATAAGGCTACTTCGCAATCGCTGATGTTCTGTGACAGCCATGTTTCTGTGATTGCTAAATTTATTGGGAGATAGAACGGCTACCTGAATTCTTAGTTCGTCAAGCTTCGAAAACAGATTTTGGGCGTTGGTATACAAAAATGTAAGTATGCAACATTCGGCAGAGCTGAATTCCTTTTGTCTCGAGTTTGCCAATGCTAATTTGCCACTGCCATCATGAGCGTTGATTGGTTCCAGAGCAATGTTCTGTTTCTCTGAATCGCGCTTTCCCTGCAAATAACCAGCCTGTTCTCTCTAGCTGCAAGTCTTATCTTCATTTCTATCACTAATTCGCGGTTTTTCAGACGTTCTGCAGGAGAGTAGTCCGGCGGAAATAAAACCTTCTTATGATAGTTTTGAAAGTTGGTTTTTCTCCAAAGAAGTAGCTTAGCCTCTTTCTTGTTATCCAAGACAATTTTTATAGGCCGTGGTCTCACAGTTAATGAATGTTTAATATCCGTTTTTCCGAGCCTGAAAGTAGCATGAAGGGTTATGTTCTCTACATCTCATATAATGAAGAGTGTGTTAGTAGTGGCAGCTTGCGCCTGGCCCACACAAATAAATGACCTTATATTTACAGTTGTCATATTTATTACTCTAAACATTTATTTTATTGACATTTTTAATGTGAATAGGGAGCTCAAAGGCGATTTCAGTTGGCTTCAGACAGTCGCTTAAATCAAAGTATCTGTCATTTATCTAACTTTTTGTGTATTTTGCCATTAGAAGATTACCGGTTTAGTTTTTGCCGTTTTTTTCTGTTTAAAGTTAGCCACCTTGTCCTGACTGCCCTGGCTACATTTATGTGAAATTACTGAATCCTTCGAGTTGGCTCCACAATCGTACGAGATTTACCACAGAGGCAACTTGATTTTCAAAATGCGTGATTATCTTTAAATGACTTGGTTTACCTTTGAATTACAGCCTGATAACATTCCTTTAGGTTTTAATAAGCTGAAATGTCAGTGAGTAAAAAGAACTACTTGGTTGCGAGCTTGTGTACACAGGTCGATGCGTGCATGCTTGGCTTATTTCTCACTGAATAATTAATGCAAGTAACAAAATACAGTTTAATCATTCTATTGCATACGAGCCTGTGTGTTTATATTCTAAATATTTAGCTTCAGATTTGTGCATTATTGGCTCTAAGTACTTTATGACCATCCGCTGCGGGTTACGCTTACTGATTGCAGTTATCGCAGTCTCAGTACCATAGTCCATTCGTTCTGTATGACTTTAAACACTTATCTTTTATTGGAAGGCTATCTGTGCAGTGGCCGGCTGCTGTTTATTAACAGATTGATTCATCGCTTAAGCCTTTATTGTTTTGCCGTATGACTGCATGCTTGCGACCGGTATTTCTTTATTGTTGAATTTCCCCTTTTGAATTCTGATCAGCCCAGTTTAAGCAAGCATTTTACTCTTAACCATTCGTGGTCTACTTGCCCATACCAAGTCATTTGCTTAGAGAAATTTCGTTTTGTTTGTCGGAACTTCGGTAAGGTGGCAGTAGACTGTTGCTTTGTTATTTTGTGAACGCCAATGGGAATTGCTCGCATGTTTTCCTTTTCTCAACATTTACTTCGATTGGTTTACGTACAATCATCTGTAGACTGCTTTATACGAGCCGTAGCTGGCGCATCGCAGTTGAAGTCTTCAAGCGGAATTGAACCTGTCAATCACGGTCATCCGCACAGAGACCATTATGCTGCAGTGGCAACCTATCATCAACAAGGTCATAGCGCAGTTGCTGAAATATTTACGGCTTAATTTTGTCGTGCAGTATTTGTACTACAGATGCTTCACGTATGAACCACCCAATTTTTCTGTGAAATATAAGCAAAAATGCCTATTTTGCAACTGAGGATGAGAAACCATTCAATAGCTAAGTTAGCAGCAACCACCCCATCTTCGTGCAATCGTATGGAGCTTCCAAAATACATTGATAACCTTGGTCCACATAGACATAGCCCTTCCATAGAAATTATGTAGACTGCCGATGTCCAACTAAACAGAATGTCTGAATCTGAAGGCAGGTCCAACGCAAGCAACTTCGTTATTTTCTGAAAACTGTTCTGGAGAAAAGGCCATTTTTGTAAGTATCAAGACAAAGTTCGCAGGAGTGGTAGTATGGACAGTAAACAACCGTCGGCGATACTTGATTGGCGTAAAATTTTCTTTCATTCTCGGTGAACGAAGCTGACAGTGTAGAAAGTACGTATCGGTTAGGCAGAAATATTATAACTCAGAATAAAGACATTTGCGATCAAAACGGTGACATAAACACGTTGAACTCTGGAATCTTCGTAATCTTGTACTCTGTCGCTCGGTAGCTTTTAGGAACATTGCAACTTGCACGCTGCAAAATTATACGGCGTCGTGAAATAGCAAATTACTCCCGATAGGGCCGCAATCTAACTGACAACCCGCAGTGACTGAAATGGTGTGAAAAGAGCGCTAACTGTTAAACCAGCGAAGAGGGTGAGGACCGAAAAGCGTTTAATACTTAAATTAACAGCGGACCCAAACTGCCGAAATAGGTCAAAACAATGCCGGTCGACGGTTTACATTGAAGTAATCAGGACGCTGCTTATGTGCGAGAAGGCACCAAGGTTTTTTTCCTAGATTATTTGAATTTAGGCTAAGAGGACTTCATCAGATAACTAGCTTTTTCGTTCGGATGCTTATGTTATCCAAGAATTTAAACAGCCCTTCGCGTATCTCGCCGATTACGCTTACATTTGGAAACAAATAACTATACCTTTTATTGCACTATCTTATATTTTTCTATGCGTCTACACGTTGCCGTCTCTGCTTAAACATGGTTTATTGGGACGAATAGGCGCAGTTATTGGGTTACAATTGCATCCGCGCGAGTGAACAGTACTCGAAGGTTGGCCGTATAACGGTAGCCTATAGCATCCGAACTTCTTGCGTGGTGAGTTGGTGGAAACGCCCATGGTCACTGGTCACTCGACTGGTGCAAGTGAGGAATCTTAGATACCCTGTGATCCACCTAAATTAAGGTTTTTTCTTTTCCCGATCCTGCATGCAGACTCATTTTTAAGTCGAACTCGGGGTTTATTTCTAGAATATGGAATTTTTACGCATTCGTAGTCAGACTCAATCGGCCAATCCATTCAAAAACCTAAAAAAGACCTTCCTAGATAGAGGTAGTGTCGTGTATCTTGCTCAAATTTATAATGCTTTGCAAATGAAGGGATACTGTTGGAAATTATCACGGGTGCTTCATTGACGTGGATTAAAAAAAGCAATGATCCTAGCACAGACATACATTCAATACCGATGCGTACCGGCAACTTATTTAAAACAGCCACACGTGTTTCCGGAAGCTCCCAGGATCTACAAAAGTCTAATCTAGGCGATAGCATTCGTCACTATACAATGCTCATGAAGCCTTCTATTAGATGGTCTGCGGTTACTTTTATCGAAGGCCTGATTTTGGGCTTCAAATTATTGGTTCCACATCGTTCTTGTGTCCCATATAAGGCCATGAGCACTGGATGCACGGGCATTTGCATTGCGAATATTGTGTGCTCACGGTAGGTCATGAGTATTTCAGCGCTGCAGGCGAATTGCATCTACATGGATAAGCGTGTTCAAACATTCCAGTTCATTTTGGCAGCCGCTATTTGCGGAGCGCCAACAAAGGTTCTTATGAAGCAAATTGCGCGTGTTGCATTCCACGGTAACTTCTGTATAGTTTTAGACTAGTTCTCCCTGGGGCCAAGTGAATGCATGCTTGAACGGTCTGCGGTGACTATCAGTGTTTAAGCCTGAGATTCCCTTGCTGACGGAGCAGTTCTACCTTCTTAGTTGGCCGCCATATCTTAAATTTTTGGGTCTACATTCTTTGTTTCAAAGGGCTCGCGTTCATTAGTCCTTATCCGCCCCTTAAATGTCATTTATTGAATGATTTTTTGGTTGTGTAGGTGATTGTCGCGGATCTTTTGCTAACCAATTAGACGGTTGAACGTCTTTGTTGAAGATAACTTAGATCTTTCTTCGCGGAGTAGCTTTGAAGGTGCAAGAGTATTTGCACTCTCACTGACACGTGCTCTGAGTTCTGTTTCTGCGTCTAAAGACTTTTTGGTCCAGGCGAGAGCGGTACTTGCTCGGAATTTGATTATCGAAAAGTAATCAATTTGTGTATCGCCCCCGTCATCTTTAATGTTGACTGGACAGTTCCAGGGGGAAATAATAGGCTATGTACAACATGAACGTTGTTTCATCACACCCAAAGCCTGCGTTGTGTATACAAGGGGCCAAGCGAGGCACATAAATTCGAGCATCATGGAGTAAAATTATATCCGCTCTGTAGTAGGAAAACAAATGCCACGCGTCGTTAGGTTACAAATATTCGAACTATTTGCTCACTAAATTCTGGTATACTACATTCCTGATCTTGTGAGTGTGCATTTAATGTGGAACTCTACTGCCATTAAGGACAGACCTTTGTTTTGGTTAATCAGAAAATAATAGTCTCCTCCAATGGTTTGGTCTCCATTGGTCAACCTTGGGCTTCACAGAAGCATCTGCCCTCTGAATCCTTAAAATACGATGTTCTAAAATGGAAAGCTAGCCTTCAGTCATAGGTTGTAACCGGACCTTTTCGGGTATGCCATTGACGCCGTTATCCGTTAGACTGATCTTACTGACGACAGATGCACCTAAGTGTTTCTCGCTTCACTTTCTTAATGGATGAGAGACATAACTGTCCATGTAACTATGTTAAGTCTACCTAGAGGCCATATCCCGCTGCTCGTAATCTGCAAAAACTAGTTTGTTAAGTTTTCAATTGGCGAAATGGCCATGATTTATACTGCATTTTGATAATACAGAGGAGAACAAGTTTGTTAGTTATTTAATTCATCTTTCTGCTTCGTAAGCGCCCAGTAGCGTCGTTAAGTTTTTTGTTGGGCCTTTTGTTCTGTATTTTTATGGTATCTGTTTTATAACAAATTGAACATCCAAACAAATGTTTGATTTACTGCCAATTGCGGTGCCCATCGATTTGGCATGAATACCCGACGGAGCCCGCTTTTCGGGTATGGTTAACACAGGGAATACCTTCCTGTGTTAGCTGCTTTTTCTCCCTAGACAGCTTAGCTTGTAAATCAACCAATGTAAAGCTATATTTTCTTGCTATTCGTGCTTTTGTTTTTCATTTTTAACCCTTGACATTGCGAAGGTCTTTATTTGATTTCATTTCAGCTAACCGTTTTTGCTCTCCTTTTCTAGTCCCTTTGGGTTAGGTATAAATGAATAACACAGCCCACAGCTTCTTTCGTGATCGACCCGAATGGGCAGATATAACGCCCTTGAAACAGGACGAAAGCCCCCGCGATGTCGTACGCATTGCCTATTCTGACGCTTTCATTGATGCACATGATTACGTAAGGGCGGTGATGGCCAAGGACGAACGTTCACCGAGAGCACTTTCTCTGACTACCGAGTGTCTTCAAATGAATCCTGCTAACTACACGGTTTGGAGTACCGTCGGCGCATTCTACTCTCCCTGAAAACTCCTTTGGTGAATGAACACCATTTTGTAAAGACTTTCCTTTATGAACATCCCAAGAACTATCAGGTACCCAGAGTATACCACTTTTATTTGCTAAGCCTATCTACTTTCAAGTATTTTTATTCTGCCTAGTCAAGTCTCTATACGCTAAATGCATGACCGATTACTGCTGCCTCGCATTTATAGTCGTCTTGCTTTTGTCCTGGCGCTGAAATAGGATATTATCTCGCTGATGAATGCTCACCGATCGTCAGTAGAACTCACGTTTCCCGTTCCGCCTTAGAGATCAATCTCGAGCCCAGCCAGTCGCCGCACAGCCACTAGTAGTATAGGCACATGAAAAAAAGTCGAAAAAGACAAGGCAGACTGGAATGGCTATTTCTGGCTCATTAGCCGTCATCAGCCAGTCATACCCAACCCCAGATGGTGCACCATCCGAGGCTCGAATGGCAGCGGATTGCATTATTCCCGATCTTAACCGGCAAGACGATGAGGCTCAATGGTTAGAGCTGTGAATAGGCCACGGTTTGGAGCCTCGGGTTTCGCACCACCAAGGGTTAGGTATGAATGGCTGATGATGTCTAATGAGCCAGAAATGGCTATTACAGTCTACCTTAGCGTTTTCGTAATTTTTCATCTGTTTTATAGGATGCTATAAAAAGCAAGACTAAGATTGTTTCTGTGTTAGGCTCCTCTCTCTTCTCAATTTCGTTTATATCTAAACCGTTATGGTGCACGAAAAACGGTGCTATCGAGATATTTGGACCGAGAGACGGAGAGCCAGGCTGATTTAGCTCCTTTAAAATACGGAATTTGTAATAACTTTAGGGATATAGCTATAGGAATTTCGAATTTTAATTAGTTCTTAGTGCCTCAGTACTCCCTCGATAATGGCGGAATGGGAAAAAAGACTTGGAGACTACGTAAGTCCTCCCTCATCTTTAATCAAATACATGAATCAGTCATTGTTAACACTCACACATTCCTGATTCTTGTCCAGTTCGTTTTATGGGGATCGGTCAAGCTTGAATGGCCAATTCCGTCACCACACACCTCAAGGTTCGCTTTCGCTTTGATAAATAATTAGCACTAGATCTCAACCCAGCCAGAAGTCACATAAGCGCCTAATATTTTAATGTTAGAACCTCAAGTCAGACCGGCACTACTTAGTGGGGTTCACTGTAGCATGTCAGGTGTGAAAATAGAACAGGTCAGGCTAACAGATTGTTTCGAATGCTGGTTACAGTAAGTTTCAATATTTTGCCCCATTCTATCCTCCAAAATAGAACATTTTGGGAAAAAAAGAAGCTGCAAAAACTGCTGGCTGTCGAAATTTTGGAATCGGAATTTGAGAGCTGCTTCGAAATAGGATCTTTACAGGGGATCGTTGTTAGCACGAAGGACAGCCGTCTACGAAACCATCAAGAAGTTAGTTGACTTATGCTCGCGGCCACTCAATGCTTCGATCAGCGCTTGAATGGACGTTATGGCCAAAACCATTTGTTACGTATTTGGAATTTCACAGCCAAGTCATCCTCCGAGGGTACAAGGTCTATTGTTCTAATGTCATCACATCGATGAAGCATGATACAACTATCCATTGTAACAAACGGTCATTTCAGTCCATATGATAGACTGTTGGGAACTCTTCCTGAAGCAGTAATAATGAAATTCTATCTTCCCCTTCTCTCCGGTTTAAGTTTTTGTCTCTTTCCAATTATGCAGCCCTTATATGTTACTGAAGCCATCTATCCTGAGATAGGAAACAGAAATTGTCGAGTGTAGGAAATATTAAAACTACCTAAGAGGATGAAATACCATCTGTGATACTGAGGACTTGATGAACGTAGTTGACGTCCATCGGTCTTCTCTGTCCTTTCTCGTGTCGCATTTGATCTTTTTTTTCTCTATATTTAAGTTATCTACTGCCGACTCTCAGGCGTTATCTTTATGATTACGGTATTGCGTTAGGGCCTAAAGCACTACATTAGCCATGAGGACTAAAGCTTGGTTCCCCTTCTACTGGTATACAAAGGCGCCAACATAACAAGTACGTTTTCTGGAAGTGAGCTCCGCGTTCTTTGTTCTCGTCTCCCTGAGATGACTTCAATCTGTCCATGATGCGGAAACATGGCTAATACAGTCCGGCTCATACACCGCGCAAAGGTTGTTTGTAATTGTTTGATAGCCCTTCGAGTTTCGACCCTCTTCATAGCAAGCAATCTCTGCAACAGTGCTCTTATCGGGAAGAAGATGATACGATCGCTTGAACAATAGCTTGATTTGCCTGATTTTTTGACTCACATTCGGATCAATCAGCGCTCTTATAGTGCGTATCGCGACTCTCTAGGATGTAATCAGGAGTCACAGCATACTCTTTAGATTAGCCGCTCTGATTCAGGTATAATACCGACTGACTCGTACCTTAGTCCGGCCTAGAGTAGGTTCATTGTCGCGGAATCAGAATTATCATGGAATTTCGGATCAGTAAGGCTACTGCGCTACCTGTGCCTCATAATGTTTCGCATATTGACCAGATAGGGCCGAAAGTGAGCAACAAAAGAAGTATTTGAATACGACATATCGGTCTTACTTAGGGTCGGCTGATCCTCGCCATCGATTTTGGCACTCCATACGAGGATTGCTGAATGACTTCTGTTTACCTACCCGTGCCGTCAGTAGAAACGGTCCCGGTAGGCCCTGCTGTCAAATTAGATCTTAAAGGGGATTTGGCTCTATAGTTTGCGGTGTTCAATGCTGGAGATGGAGGTTGGACGTTACACGTAAATTTAACATCGTTTCCAGATGACTCAAGAATCTGACCAGAGCCCTCGTTCAGGTCGAAGTGGTCAATAATGATCGTGGCCACCAGTTGTTCAAATATTTGACGTTTTGAGTCCCGAAGACGAACCCTGAAATTCTTCATACTTGATTAATAATCAGATTTTGAGCGAATCCTTATGTACCGACTACTGATAGCTGGTTTGTAGTGCACGGCCACGAATCTTTCTGAATATCACGTAATAAAGTAATGCAAAACTGTTAATACTTAACACAGGTTCACTAGTTGTGTTTAGTGCCCTTAGAAACCAGTATTCAACTGAGAAAAGTGACCTCGAAATAGGTGACAATACCTCCTATGTTGGAGGAAAGTTTTCAATTTGTAAAAAAGGGTTATTTGAAGCCATTTTCGATTAGATTCCTCTTGCGAAAACACGGGAGGATGCATGGGTCCACCTTTCTCCTACGGAACGGGATTTTATAATTTATTTCGGTGCGCTAAATGTAAAGTATTCATAATCTGCAAATTTCATCATTTTAGTAGTGTCAAGTAGGCTAAGGGCCCGTTTAAATTGATTTGGTGGGTGGCATTTTCTCTTGCTGTACTCGAAGAAAATGGGAACTTCTGATAACACGATACAATACCACGCGACTGAAGAATTCAAAAGTTGTAGTCCTTCTATTGGTGAGGGTATGCAGAGCTAAATAGTTCCTTCTGTTTCAGCCAACCTGTACATTTCTCCTAAACCCAAACGAAAGAGTAGAGTTGTGAGAGTTTATTAAACGGACAATCCGAAGTACTCAATGACCCTTTGATTATGCTGCTTGGATTTCCCGCCTGTTACCTATTCTTCTCTTTCCAATTTTATACTGCCAGTTCAATAAAACGCGCTTTGTCTCAAGAGAAAGGGCCGCGTCCTGCAAAATAGTCACCAACACAATGCCATCAGCGACTTATAGCTTTTGCAAACCTTCGCCATCGTATTTCCTGTTTTTTAATTGCTGTCATACTCAAACCAAGGTGTGAATTTCTTAGTGTTGCTTATCTTGCCCTCTTAAGCAGCTTACTCTCTGGGACACGGAGGATAGGAGCATATGGCTTCCGTCGTTAGCGTCCTTATTTTGCTTCTTCTCATTGTCGTACGCCTTTTTTCCTCACAGCTTTGGTACCATTGTCAATGGTTGATGGAGCAAATGTTTAAGGAGGACTCCCCAAAGGAAGTCTTCAAGAAACCCGAATCTGAACAGTTTCAAACCCTGTCCCGTGAATTAGATCTCGTAAAAACCGTTCTCGCCGATGATGCCAAAAATTATCACGCCTGGCAGTATCGTCGCTGGCTAGTTGATTTCTTTGCAATTCCGCCGTCAAATGAACTGGAGTTCTGCGGTGCTCTTCTACGAGAAGACATTTTCAATAATTCTGCCTGGAATCATCGCTTCTACACGGTGATTGAGGAAGGCCTGGACGGCAATATTTTCGATAGGGTACAGTTTACTGCACCAGTGGCTTGTATTTAGACCTACCGCATGTTTCTCGTCTGCTGCGTCTTGACTTTCTGTCGTCCACTACCCCTTGCAGGAGTTGAAGTTCACGGCGGACGCCATCCGTGCCTCTCCCAATAATCAGAGCGCTTGCAATTACCTTATCGGCATTCTCTCGCCTCTGCCTCGGCTGACCCCCAACGAGTCGGGCCAGTTGACAGCAGCCGACGATCTTCCATCGGAAGCCAATCTTCTGCGGGTTCGGGAATTCATTGAGGACACTATAGCCCAGGACATTTCCGGTGCCGCTGAATCACCGGCTCTTCTTTCCCTCTTGGTGGAGGTGCTGTACGACTTTTTGCGCATCCTTCACAAAAAAGTGTGGCGGAAAACCGTGAGTCATGGACCAGGGAATTACTGTTTCCCGCCCCCTCCTCCTCCTCCAACCCCACTCACTCCTTCATAGCACGCATTACCAACCTATCCCACCATCCCACATCATAGAAAATCCCCTAAGGACCATTTTTGGTGTTCTTAAGCCTTACACTTGCGGCATAGCAGTCCGGAATCACAGTTTAAAAGTCACGAACTATACCATTTTAAATTGTACTCGTTACAGGCTTTACATAAACACTGATTGTGAAATTGAAGCGCAGGAGCCTACAGACCCGAGGTAAACAGCGCGGAGCAGTGTAATTTGCAATTAGGTCGATTCATATGATCCAATTATGAAAACATCGGCGGCTTCGGTGTGATTCGAACCCATGACAGCAAGGAAAAGGCTTTAGTACAGTTAACTCTAGCCATTTAAGCTACGAGGCCTCACCGGAAGTCGGGAGTTAAATCCCACCGAGGCTGCTGAGTTCTTCGCAATTGGTCAAATGAATTATTCAAATTTGTCTTTAAACCCTTAATTACTTACTTTTGTCAATGAATTTTAGTTAACTCATTGGAATAATGCTCTTGCTTCCGTTCGTATGTATTTCCAGAAGGGACACGATTATGCAGCATATTCAGAAGGTCCTATACCCGTATGTGCTTTAGGCCTACTGGCAGATCATCTACTCGACCCAAACCTTTGACATGTCACTGGTGGCTTCAAAGGAAGCAGGACTTGCTTTTGCGCTGCTTACTCCTTAACCGCTGCAAAGGAGGTCCAGCATAATTTTTTGACAAGGGATTTTCCGTTATTAAAAGGGTTGTGAAAAGACTGATTTGTTTGATTACTAGGCTTGTCTTACTGCTCTCTTGTTGGTATTGAACGTGCAATGTCCCAAATGTGCGTTTATAATTTTCACCTGAACTTGTACTTGTTACCGCTGGGTCCAATCATGTACACATCGATAGTTTTCTATTCCTAACGTCTAGCTAGCCAATCTGACCAGCTTTATACATACTTATCCATACTTATCTAGTAGGTTCTAACCACTACCCCTAGATATTGACGAACCGTTAGCACCCAGGTCTTTGACCGATCGCCTCTGATTTGCTTCCAACGAGTTACTGACTTTGGACTGCGAGCAGTGACTTTGGGGACGTAAGTGACCTATGCATACTTCGCAAAACACTCAAGCTGTCATGCCCGAATGATCTAAGGCATACTCACACTGCTTTTTTACAACGATTGCACTCTTGTTTTAATTTCTACCTCATTTTTTCAATGGTTCTCTAGTTGGAACACCTCCAAATTACACTTTCCTATCACACACAGCCCGACGTCCATAATCTTAGAGGAGTACAAACAGTACAAGCGCCCAACACATGCAGGCTTAGACCAGTTCAGCTCTCACAACGAGTCCATAGAGTTCTTTTGAACGTACTAAAAGCCACAGAAACCCCATTAATTCGGACGAGGATGTCGTATCTGCCTTGACCGTCGATATCTCAACCCGAAGTTATTTGGAAGTTTAATTTTCTTAAACTTGACATCAATTACTCACGAAGATTGGCGTGTGTTTACTAGAGATTTAGTTAAGTAATGTTTTTTTTATTTTGTCGCCTAACGTTTGTACGCAAAATTCTGACTTGACTGTTTGGTTTTCGCTTCCGTTACGTTGGGTTGAATTTGTCCCATAACATGCGTGCTTCGGTGTGCGCTCAAAAGATAAATCATCACCTTTGTCTGAATGGGCATGTAGTTTGATGTAAAGGTGTCACCTGCTTCACTAGCACGTACTAATTTGCCGTCATAAATCCAGCTACGGAATACTGGGCTGATAGGGATGAATTCAACCGGGTTGTTCCCCAATCAACCCGGCATGTTTGCGAGCTCTTACATATATAACGAAAATTTTCAATCACTCGACTGTCTGACTTTAAAGTAGACAATATCGTAGGAGACTGAAACGGTCTTTTCGCAGTTGCTTGTCATTACCCGCCAGCCCTATAGGAAAACCTTGCAATTTGTTCCCTCGCACAGTTGGCCACCAGTGTCTTCCAACCAAAGCGTCATTCAAGGAAAATATCTGAATGTAATATTTTCGAAAAGTTTGCTTTTTGCGTCTTCTTACCCATGTTTCCTGTTCTTTGTCTGCGCCTAACTGTAGCGCTACTGCTGCTGGCGTGGGGGATGCAGAGAAGGCCGAGGACATTGTCCGTCAACTTATCAGCCTATGTGATCGCTTGGCGCTGGAGCTGGACCGGGTACGCGCTAACTACTGGCGATATCGGTACCGCCAGGTAGAGCAAATGGCAGCCGAGCTGAACTTACCATGCGACAAACATTGAATCTGAAAAGAATTCAGATGCCAGTCACTCGTTTTGAACAGAACTTGTCTTCTAACCGACCACCTTCCCCCGTTCCAAATCACCCCACACCCTCTTTGCCACACTACCAGCTTTGATGTTTCTCATCAAATATCTTTTCAGTCTCTGATCCCAGAATCGCCTCTGCTGGCATCGCGTTTACTTCTGAAATATAGACGGAGACTATCTTTCATTTCTCTGTTTTACCAGGTTCGTTTGCACGACCTTTGTCACTCCCCCGTCATGTTTTAGGCGTAACAGTGACTCTTCACACATGCATTTTCCCAGTCATAGCGTTAAATGGCCTGCCAATGCCACCCACCGATCTGTCCTGGCATTGTGACTGAAATGGACATATCTGTTTAGTTTTGGATCTCTAAACCTAGAGTCCATTCAGGCTCTCCTACAGTAAAAAGCAATCACCAACCAAACTAACCAATCCAGTTTCCATAAATTGTGTCGGTAAAACATATCAAGTCATAATGATGCCAGAAAATCCATTATCCTTAGTGATTCTGGATCAATAGTTTGTGCGAACTTCCTGTTTCCTTCTTAGAGTATTCCCTTAACGAGGATGTGATTCTCTCCTTCTCAACCGCCTTTATGTTTAAAAATCACGTAGTACTAAAACGAAACGTCTTTATGACTTGTCTCTTCTTGTGTTCTGACACTGGCTAGCCCGATGTGTGGCACTGTGTCCTAAGAAGTGTTAGCGACTTTATTGTCAACTATTCGTTGACAGCTGTCTCTGGCCTCTTTGTCTTCGAAGATGCTATCATCCAAGCTCTTTGTGATTACAAATTCCGCATTTAGTAGGGTACAACTAACGGTAATGATTAGTGCTGTGGTCTCGTAAACAGGATATGAGAGCCGGAACCACCTCGATACAGGTGGGCTTGCGCCAACTTCCAGAGAAATTAGGGTTAGGTTTAAGGCTAGGGTTATGTTTAGGTTAGGTTTAGGGGTAAGGTTGGGGTCGCGTTTTATGTTAGGGCTATTGTTAGACTTGGAATACAGGAAGATTTACTCTTTCTGGAATTATGCGGAGGGCTAAACTTTATTATTTAAACCAGGTGTTCTTCTTCCCGTGTTTTGTTTAGTGGGCCATTAAAGTAATCCTTTCCTTCGTAATTTCCTCAAAGAAGGAAAACATAATGATTTTTGTTGCGGGATTTCTTGTTCACTTTTTGCGTTCCCAGACTCCCTCGATGCCTTGCTGAACTAGATGTTTTTCTTTATTAGGTAAAGAAAGTCGAACAAGCCGCCAGATGGGTTGCGTATAAAATTTCTGTGTGAGAGCAATCTGAGCATCATCATTACCGTTTGCCATCAACTTTTGCCTTCGATATCTTTTTTTTTAAATTGACGTGCCAGTTATAAGCGTGTTGTTTATATAGCCCACGGAGAGGATGTTCCAAGCCGTGCTAAAAGCTTTCTGTAGGCTTTATGTGTTACGCAAGATATACGCTTTCTCCACTTGACCACAACTAGAATCACAAGCATTTTCCATTCAGTTTAAATCTGACTTAGAGCTTAGTTTTAAAGAGTGTGTATAATGATAGGTCGACCGTCGTAAACGACGATGTTCACCCTGGGCCTAACCGCATTGTGGGCTCAAGAACGCTTACTTGCGCGCGGATTAATTTATAGTGCTAGCAGGCTTGTATAGCATCTGCTACACCCTCTCTTCTCTAGCCCAACTAGGCCCCGGGGAAAGACAGGTTGACCGGAGGTGGTTTGGTCGTATTGAATGACAAGGCCAGACAGCCCCGTCTACGCGCGCGACACACGCCAGGCCCGTTTAACTTTGACCAAATTTTCGCAGAAACAAGTAGGGGTCTGCCCAGACTGCATCTGAACGAAAGTGATATATATGTCACGGTAGGAGGGAGCCATTACGACCCGAGTTTCCGTCCTACGAAGACGACGGAGTTATTCTGTCACTTACCAGTCTTCCAAGTCACGGCTTTTAACTCTCCGGGTTATTTTGAAAGCACATCAGATTGTTAATACGGAGAAATATGCACTGACTGCCGTGGGCACCGTATCCCCAGAGTTAACCTCACTCTATCTCTCCCCGATGTACCATCCCGCTGTCCGAGCCGGTAAGCCATCTGATGCCGAAATGGGGCAGTAGTGGCTAGCGGAATCAAATAGGCAGTCTACGCCCGCACAGCACTCCGAATTTTCACTTAAAGGGGTGGGAGGCTCAGATCGCACGTGATTTAGAGTGCTATGGAGCACACCCGGAGAAGCAGCCGCTAATTTAGGTGAGAGGTGCCAACTCCGTGCTTGTGATGTGGGACAGTTCCGTGTGGTGTAAGTTCCATTGAGGAGAGTTATGGTTATGTGGTTTGACCGACGGTGTTTTACCGAAGGTTTTAGCAAATGCGTATGTCACCGAGTAGGTGTATGAGGTGGCGGAATTTCCGTAGACAGTTGCGGCAAGGACGACGGGTGTATGCTGGCGCTCTAGGCTCTAGTTAACCAGTCTTAGTGCGGTGGGTTCGCAAGTGATGGATCAGACCAATGTGTAGTATGAAGTTGCGATCGCAATTTTGACAGGTTAAGATCGAGTCCTCATTGTGATGGTGAGGGTGGTGGTTGGTGGGCCGTCGAGTGTTTTCACCGGTGTTGGGAATGGGATAGGCTGTAGTCGTCTTCATTGCGGGGTCTGTGGTAGAGATGATGATGGTGATGGTTGAAGACGGCAGTGGTGGTAGGTCTATGGAGTGTGATCATCAGCGGTGCTGGTGGTCACCGTCGTAAATGCCTGGGGATTTTGTGAAGGGATGTGGATTGGGGCGTTTGCGAAGGCGGCAGATGAATTTGTTGGGTTGTTTTTTGTATCGGCTCCGACGAGGCTTGTCCGTGCGCGTAATTTCCGTTGACATGGTGGACATGATGAAAGGTGTTTGGTGTTTGCCTCGTTGGTCCGCAGGATTTCAGACTTGGCTTTGGAAGTGCTGATCCCGTTAGCTTTGCAGATTGCTGCCTCGATTTTATTGCTCTTCTCCAGACCGGTCGATCCTGGACGAGGTCCTTCCACGTTTTCGGGTTGATTTGTAGATCCTCGAGGGAAATTTTCAGTGTCCTTTTAACGTATTTTCTGTCCTCCATTTTTACGAGCACCTATTGCGACGTCACCATAGAATAGCCCTTAGCCGGGTGTTCGTTTTCAATCCTCACGGCATGGTCGCTCCATCGTAGTTGGATACTGTTTCGTTCCAGGACTTCAATGTTGTGGACTCTGCCTTGCTTACTCAACTTAAGTATTCTCCGGAGGCAGCTAAGGTTGAAGTAATTGAGTTGCCCGGCTTGTTTGGGGTAGAACGTAGCTAGTCTAGCAGCTACCAGCGCTGCGATCCAGGGCACCTCCATGCTGCCTTCGCCCGCTTCGGAAGGCGAAAAAGGTTGGTGTGGATGAGGCGCTGTTCTGCGCAGAAGGAGAAGACCGTGCTGACCCAGTACTCCTAGGTACCATTATCTGTCCCGACGCGTAGCATTGAAATCACCAAGACCAATCAGCTTGTTCGTCTTCAGAACAGTCGCCAGGAGGGGGTGTGTGTCTTTGTTGAATTTGCCCTTCATCTCGTCCGAGTTGGTTATTTGGTGGGGGCGGAGAGTAAAGGTGTTAATGACGGGGCGAATTTTATTTCCCATAGAGATAGGTGCATGCTCATAAGACTTAAACTGATACCCTGCCGCATACAAGGTAGTCGTCCCACGGTGTCCTTATGGTTGACAAACGCGACGCCAGCATTGCGTGGCTCTTCCTTCGGGCAACCTCTGCAGGAGAAGGCATCGCCGTAAAACACCTTCAGCTGACCCTGTTCGGAGAATCGAGTCTCGCTAAAAGTGGCTATTTCCGTCCTGTTGTGCACCCATTCTCGAGCGACTCTTGCCGTCAATCCGTCCAGTCGATTGCTCCGCGGATTGTGTGAATAAGAACGAACCTTTCAAAATGGGGTGGGGGGAGCAGGATGGAGACGAGTGGTTTTGTTGTTTCGACCGGCAGTTTTGCATCCACGAGCCACGGCCTACTTGCAAATAGCCCGATTTCTCAGGATTTGGTTAGGGCACTGTTTTTAACTCCATCCCCGCGATGGAGGGTAAGCAGTGCTATCCCTTAATAGGGCTGCTTAGATATCCCAGACGATTGCCGAACTCCACGATGGGGCATGAATGTGTTGAGTGAAAGAGCAGCCCCCTGTTAGTCCGGGCCGCTTACGGGATTGTGTGTCGCCATCTCCGTTGGACTTTTTGAGGGAGGAAGAGTAAGGGCGATGAAAAGGGAGCGAATTACTGGATACAGGAACACACACAACACCAGATATCGTCGTCTGGTTAGACGGCCGATCGAGGCGGTTATCGTGATATCGCCGCTAGTCAGAGCATAGTTTAGAGGACACAGGTAAATTCGTTGACAGTTAAGGACCGTGTGGAGCAACCACAACGCGCACGAAACACATGATGCGACCTACTACCTCTAAACTGTGTACACATTAGCATGACACCTCCTACACTCCAGATGTGTTATGCACAACCTGGAAACGTTTCACCGAAAAAGCACGATGAAGTCTGGCGTCGTCGTCCCACAAAAACCAATAGTTCATGCCAACCTTCAGTGGTTGCAACTTGGATAGCAGTTTTACGGCATGTCACCAAACACGCTTTTACGTAAGCTGGGCTGATAGTACCCCAAACATGAACGGATCCACGGTCACTGGCAACCACGCACGTTAGCTGCATTTTGGACGACCTGCTGTTTTTTTTCTCCAAACGGTCTTGGATCATGGTTTCGCACGGCTAATCTTGAATTGCCAATCTAAATAATTCGACTACATCCGGTACTCCATGCCCAGTCCCTGCTTGCGTTCCTACGGGTTTCCCTCGGAAGAAAACCTTGAGAGGACGACTTATTCCTATAGTCTTTTCGTTCAGCCGACGTCATAGTGTGCCTAATAATGCTTAAAACAGAAGAACAGTTTAGTGCAGACTGGGATTAAAATGCGTTTGTATGTGTTATCATGTCTTCCCGTCACTTTGTTTCTTTTGCGTGCCCACTTCCCGCAGCTCAATCGCACAGAAATATAAAAGTTTCCTCTGAACGACTGTAAACCGTTTCCGCGCCAAGTGAAAGAACTATTACGGCAGCCCTTGAATGAGAGCAGTCTCACGCACGCGTCCGACGAGTCAATAGTACGCCTGCCGTTGCGCTGGGGTTCTCAACGCTTCACACTCCCTGCATTCTTCGATGGGCCAAGTGGTTAAGGAGGGCCTTTTGGCCCAATGTTATTATGCACAGTCACTTTTTGAACCTCCCGCGATCCCGTATCTGTAGACCTGTTTTAAGATTTTCAGCTGCCTTTGCACATTGCGTGTACGAATTCGCCTGCATTCCATTTATTCAGGTGTACTGTTGTTAGCACATTGAAATATAGTGGCGGCTTACTTAAGGCATTTTTCAGTGCGTTTAGTAAAACTGCGTTTTGTTTATCTTGCTGATAAGTCCAGAAGAGTTACCGGCCGAATATCGCATCATGAAATAAGAATCCATAGAAGCTTATTTCCCTGAAAATGACGGGTCTGATCGTTTGACAGAAGGTTATCACCTCGTTGGTGCTCCATCTGATGTGATTTCCGGGCCAATCATGTTTTAACTTCTTTCAATAAGCCTGCTTGCCATCGCCGGAGCCAACTGCTGTCATACTTTTGACGGCATTAGATAAACTTGTCGTATTATGAGGTACTTAAAGTTATTAAACCTTCCAGAATCGCTTTGAGAGGTGCTGGCCAGCATTAAGGTCAGAGGACCAACATGACAATGACGCCTTCTGCTCTATTGTTGGATGGTGTGCCCTATGCGACAGTTCGACCGTCGTAGTCCGACGATGTCCACCGTATGCTCCACACCATGGTGGTGCAGGGACGGTGACTTGTGCGTGAATTAGTTTTAAGTGATAGTAGCCTTGCGCTGCAGCTACCGCACTCTCTCCTCCTCCCCCACCTGAGCCCGGTGTCAAGACAGAGTCAAGAAGACCGGAGGCGGGAGAGGACGCAGGTGGCTGGCGCGGCCGGAGCCGCCCCTGGGCGTGCCACCACACCCACATGTTCGGCATTTGTTATGGGAGCGCAACCCGAATAACGCTTGCCGTGCCCTGATGTGGCCCCCGTGTTGGGCCAACGCATCTATCACTTGGCCCGTTTAGGGGGCACAGGAGGCTACTGTCCTCCTTGACTAATAGTCATGATATTTATTCCCTCGGCGGAGATTTTTCCTTTCAACATTCTCTTGCAATGTTCATCTTTGAAGGCCTAGCAAACTGCTTCCTTCGCTAGTACGTGTTGTAGGTCACGCTTACACCGGCTCCTCACCTATTCGAATCACAGAGCACGGCAGTTCTCGGACCATTCGCCTCAACAGCGTTTTTAGGTTACAGGATATAGAAACTTCAACGGCTTTGTATAGGATTGGCCGTTAACGTGTCATTCGGACAAAAGAGTGAGGGCGTACTAAAAGCACAGGAAGAAACTTTCACACAGTAATTATGAAAATTGGAATGCAGATGAGACCTTTACCTAGGGGACAAGTAGTCCTATCATGTATGGTGGCTCTGTATGATCGTTTGTGAAAACATACTCAGTGGGGACCTTTCCTGCAAGAAACTTTTAATTCTCCTCTTACTGAAAAGTAAGCTGACTGTTTGCTGTATAAATCCAACCTGAAGTACCCTGGAATGGTTTCAAGTAAATAGCCCACGCAAATGCTTTTCTGAGTACGGATGAGGAAGAGGCACTTTTGGCCGGTGGTTTATCTCCCTATCTCATTCATGCTACATGCTCGGACGGCAGTAGCTGTCCCGCGGCGTCCTTTTGCTGTCTTTCAATAGAAAAACTTGTAGCAGCAGGCTCTTCAATTTGTCATGGGATTTTAAGTCTCAGAGTAGATCGTATGGATATTGACACTTTGCGTCGAATTTACTCAACGTTATCCTTATTTATTGTGTAACTTTTTCCTTCAACAATTTGCACAATAATTCGCTGGACTACCGATGTACGAAATAAACGAAGTTATCATTTGTGACCTGTCTCGTAACTGATTTCTCACGACCTTCCTTCAACCTCTTCTCTGCTGCCAAGTTTCCAAAGATCTTACCATTGTTTGCCCTACATTCTGCCGCATTTCTTATCACAGCAAGCAAACGTCAGTAGTACCGTTAATTAGGCCGCACGCCTTTTTGATTTTTTAGGTTTTATTCTGTTGCCTTGCTCACCGTTTAAATGATGCACCCAAAAGACCCGACCCCACTGGCATCGGGAAATCCTGCAGGTATTCAAACCGCCATGAATACTTCTGGATTAGTTTCAGTCTCGAGACTTCCAGAAAAATTTCTGAACCTAATGTACCTTCTGGTTGATTGAATTAGTCATGCTGCTCCACATGCAGTTTTCTTTTTGGCCATAGTTTTCATCGTCCTTTCGACAACTGATTATGAGCAGGGAACAGCATTCTATGTTCGAGGCATTGGGGCCTCTGGTTACATTTCGCGCCAGGTTTTCGGTTTGTAGGTCAGTCCGATGTCGACTGTCTACAGAATCACCTTGGCCCAAGATATCGCGCCTCAGATTTTGGCTGCCATTGTTTTACTCATTTCACCTCCCTTCATCTATGTCACTCTTGTATGCACCGAGGACGTCAAAAACCTCATGACCGCTGTGCCGGCGTCTTTTAATGCCGTCAACTACCGATTACCAGCTATGTTAAAATAAGTTTTTGAAAATTAGGCTATAATCAACTATAACCATCTTTTACTTCCAACTATTACCCTATCCCGATTTTAAAGAATGTGTTTATTAGTAGAGGATTTTGGCAGATTTGAATAATTCCTTTGACCCACTTGTAAAAAACTCGGCGGCCTCGGTGGGATTCGAGCCCACGCCAGCCGAGTTTTTCACAAGTGGGTCAAAGGAATTATTAAAATCTGCCAAAATCTTCTACTAATTAATTGTGCCTAGTAGTCATCTGGTGGATTCTAGATTGATTGCTTAGGAAATCCTGCTTGGGCAGTCAGCTTGCCGTATCAGAATTGGTTGATTCCATACGTTGCAGTAGGCTGGGCGGGTAACTTGACCCAGATGTGATTAAACTCACGGCTCCCGGTGGGGCCTCGTAGACCAGTTGGCTAGAGCGTTGGCTGTACTAAAGCCTTCCCCTTGCTGGCGTGGGTTCGACTCCCACCTAGGCCGCCGAGTTTTTCACAAGCGGGTCAAAGGAATTTGTTTATTACTGTTTCCAATCAGGCATTATACCGGGGACTTTGTGTTGTAATTTAATTTTAAATGGGTGCGAATTTGGCACAGTTTGGGGTCCATTGTGCAAGATATACAAAGTCACTCTGTTGATAAGATATTCGTCGAACGAGGTTGGTCAAACCTGCACCGAGACTTTATCTTTAGCTTCATTAAACTGCAGCATTTGTGACACCCTAATGAGAGTTCAGCACAGTCTCGTTCCCTTGTCAAGAAAAACCTGTGCGTGCTGTGACACGCAAAGACGGCGACACACCTCTTGGTCTGTGTGAGAGGTCACCTCGAGTCGAATTGATGTATACATGACCCTGATACACAATGCCTGTGGACAGTGATATTCCGGTTCATGCTGTACATCCCTGCATTAATATGGCCCATTTCGTAGGAGAAAGTTATCTTCATAATTTTAACTACACCAATAAGTAACCACCAAGCCCTGTGGATATTAATTAATGGCAGACACTAAATGTCTTATTAGCAGACTCAGTACCTTCGTCGCTTGCCCGGTATACTCCAGTTCGCTGTTTAACATGTGTTTGTGACATGTGTTATTAGTCTGGTCGTTCCCTCCACCAAATCGTTGGAACAAAAGTTCTACGTCTCGGGGTCTCAGTGACTATTTGGTGTATTTTCTTTGGTAGTTTGTAACCTGTCTTGGCTCATTGGAAGTCAAACGTCGACAGCACTCGAATACACTACTAACCTGTTAGCCATATGATTGCTGAGTCCTTTACATCGACCGATCTCGTTTTTTAACAATTCGGTTTGAGAATATCGAGCAGTTTCTCATCTTTTGTAACCTTGTAACTTTGTCCTGTTTTACTCGTGGGGAGTGTTCCTTCGTTTTCCATCTGCTTCATAGATTCTTCTTCTTAGGAAGAGACTTCACTGGTGCATTAGTTTGGTAGGGTTTGAACAAAACACCCGGAGAGGCGGCAACCGTCCCCCCCGCTGAAGCCGATGGCTCTTACACAGGGACACTCTTGCGCCCTAGTTGAACAAACATGAGACCATAGAACCGCTTTTAATAACTGAGGCCTAGTCGTCAAGACAGGGCATAAGATGATACGTGAAGACCACCGCTCCCATCATCCTTTGCAGGTGATTGGACATTTTGCGTGGCTGTAGGGCCAGACCCAACTAAACCGAATTCCAAGTAATACATGGACGCACCAACCAAATATTCATTTTGCGACGCTTTGTTGAGCTCCGCCATCGTGACCATCAATCGAGATTCGTCTGTTATGTTGATTTTGCTGCAGCTTTCGACCTTCTTTATCCTGACGCCCCCCTAATGAAGGTAGGCGGTATGCCCGCAATGGTAATCGCTGTCGCCGAAGCCGGTGATCGTTCCATTGGCGCTCTGGTTTCGGTCGGTTATAATCTTCGTCAATATTTCAACAATCAGTCTGGCGTTTCACAAGCTTGTCCCCTCTTTGTCCATCGTTGCTAACTATGCCACCGACCATATTCTCGTAAGATCTGTGCGCGGATGGTATCCACTCGCCACAACGATTCCGGCTGATTGGTGCCTCCGGTGTTGGCTTATCGCCCTCCTATCGTAGAGCCAACGTGGGTTACCATCATCATCATCATCATCATCATCATCATCATCATCATCATCATCATCATCATCATCATCATCATCATCATCATCATCATCATCATCATCATCATCATCATCATCATCATCATCATCATCATCATCATCATCATCATCATCATCATCATCATCATCATCATCATCGAAAAAGCCCGCTTATCCGCCAAGGCTGCAATGACTTAGTTGTATTCAGACTGCACGGCGAAGTAGTAAAAGGCTGTCTCCCCACTTAGTGTCTCTCAAAATTGGTAGACTTGGTTGCTGCAAAATAGGTAGAGAGAGGGCGATATGGTTGCTTGAATGGATACTGCCCGCAGGGCTATTGTAAGCCATCGAAGGTGTCTGTGGTTTTGTCGTGGTAATTCAATCACCACACGAATTCATGTGCATTGGGCATCCTTCTGTCCAGCCATGCCTTGCGAAAGCAAATTTCGTGGTACACATGTGGAGGTAGAACTAATACTAGAGGTTTTAATACATTTTTCCTTAGAAGATCCATCCAGTGAAGTACACTGACGTCGACTCGAATGAGACATTCCTAATTCGTGACGCCATCGTGAGGATAACTCAGACTATTCAAGAAGACGGCTAAAGTGGTTCCGGTGAATTTTCCGTTTCCTGCCCCACGAGTACACTGACCTCTGCCCACCTAGAGGCAACGATAAGGAAGCCAACTGAAACCCATCAGCGTTACTCTCACCCAAAGGTGATTCAAGCACATTTGGTTTTTGCTGCCGGAAAAGAGGGTGACCTGAGCTCCCCAGTTCCACTGCCTTTATACATGCAGAAGTGCTATCCGCGTTATCATGTTGATCAGCACGATCAGGAATGGTCAACGTCGTACATTTAAGCATTTTGAATGATCGTGGTAGTATACATTCTGAGATGATAAATGAAAAAGGAAGGCTCTTCGAAAAAATCGAGTTTGACCCGTGAATTTTCGAGTAGGTTACACTAGACAAAGTTCAGACTTTTCATTTAATATGACAACGGGCTAGTGTAACATGCTTTAAAAGTCACGTTTCAAACTCAATTTTTCCTAAGAGCCTTCTTTCTTCCTATACGCATGTGCTAATTACTGCAAAACGCTTTCTTAAGGTCACCAATTATTCCTTTTCAGACAATGTTACCGTCCTAAGGACAGTTAAAACTGCCTTAAAAGTATCCAGTTTACATTCTGACACGCTTCTTATACCTCTCTGTCCATACACGTCTTTCTTTTCTTGATCTCAGTTTCGTGTAGTTCCCATTCTTTCTTTAGTTATTTACGATTTTGGGGGGCTTATGTGGAGTAAAAACTTTAAACAGTGTGTTCGTTCAACCGTGAACATTTTCTCCTGACTTCATACGACTTCAAACCTCCTCTTGCACTCTCAAACAGTTTTCCAATGGCACGGTTTTTCCCAAATCCCTACCTCAATACGTCGGGCGAGACGGTTCCCCTGCAACTTTCGGCGGAGGATGCACTGCGTGAAGCTGTCACAACTGTTAGTTTTTGCCTTGCGGTAAGCAAAATACCTTGGTCATTCCTGCATAAGTTTCTTTCGATATCAGCAGTTCTTCCCTTTCGCTTCTTAAGTAATGTTTCTTTACACATGTTGCATAAGTCACCCTACTGATAGCACAGGTACTAGCTAACAACGCAGACACGTATTTCACCTATGTTTGACCGCTGCATGTCACAGCTGCGTCATCCACTGTTCTTCGTGCGCTTTCGAAATTTCAGCTCTTCCAAGTTAACACATCATTTTTTGGGGCGATTAAAAAGCCGGATTTTTTAAGTAGGTCAAGTGAGGTCTACTTTTTCAACTATAATTCGGTTCTTGCACAAAGAGCAGCCTCTTGCTTACCGAGCGACTATACCTGCGTCATTCATGAGTTGAGTTTTCATTTGGAAAACTATATCGACAAAAACTTTCCTTAACGAGTCATGCCCTTCGACATCCCCGGATTAGCCAGTGTTATCTTCAGACAGTTATTTGCCTAGTTTCTCTGCGGATTAACAACTTGGTTACAAATTTCCATTAAGCGAAGTTACGCTTTGCTGAATTTGCAAATGTATTATGTGCCGGGCTAATTGACTGTGAATGACTTAATAACGTCACCCGCCACTGCACCCTTGAAGTTTTTATCCTCCTCTCAACTCCGAACTTAAGATAAATCATAGATCCGTCTATTCTTACAGTCCTGAATTGCCAGTAAATGGGGTCAATAAACTTCGCACTCGCTATTGGCCATGCACCGTGCAGTTTTCCATGAGTAAAACACGCTTAAGCCAACAGTTTCGGCTGATAGGAGACGCTAACTACGGCCAGCGTTATCAGTGGTGTCATTGGACCCATTTTATCGTCCAAGTAAATCACTGTGTTCGTACTCAGCCTACTGGACTTTTCGGCCTCAACGTTACGATAAAGGCACCTTTGTTCAGACCTCTCCAACCGTCCATGCAGATATTAGTCGACTTATTCTGGTTTTTGCTTTTAAAGTTTTTGGTTTAAATCTCAGCGGCGGTGCTCTAACTTCAGGAAACCACTTTACCCCTCTGAAAAACAAGGACAGTTGTAGGCGTCGTGGTAGATCGTCCATAGGGCAGGTGTTTCATATTAGCATATTTACGCAAATTGATTGGTTATTCAGTCGCCCTTGCATCTGTATACGTACAGGACCGGAGCACGCGACCCTCTGTTCGTGATGGGTGCCTCTACACGGGTTGCATAGGCATTGCTTGGGCTGCCATCCGCGTAGCTCGCACAGCCGGTATGAATCCCGAGGAAACCGCTCGTCTCCTGCAAGCTGCGCGACAGTTGGTGGAACAGACGCTGAACTTTGCTGCTCAGGACGCCGGTGGGGACGTCGGTCAGATAAGGAGCAGCAATTAGCCTTCTTGGTCGGACTCCCTGGTGTCTGGCTCGTTGCGGCTACCCTCTATCATGTGCGTCCTTGTCAGAGCTCTACCTCTCCCGCCCCCATTCAGACCACAACCAAGAATTTCGCTTTTTAAATCAGGTCCTTCCGTGAATGTGCCTTATAACCCTGCTTGGCTGACTTTTTTAATTTTACTCTGAGGTATTTTTAACCCTTTTTTGACTTTTCCTCTATTATATCTCACCGTTTTCTTTTTTCTCTTCTTCCTCCTTCTCCTCAACTTGCAGTATTTGGGTTTAATGGCTGAACGGAACAGGTACCTTTCCAAGTACGCTGAACTTGCTCCATACTTGACACCCGAGATTGTCTTCCCCCAGGGTTCGGACGAGCTCTTCATCGGGCGTGGTGGCTACCTGTGCGGTTTATACGAACTGCGACAGATAACAGGCGAGGTAAGTAATTTGGATGTTATTTACTTGTCCCCACCAAAAGCAAACGTCCAACCTGCAGGACGTTTGACGCTTCATCTTTGTACTGAATGGTAAGCTCCTTTGAAGTAGGCCATGTTTAACCGCCCTGGCTGTTAACCTTTTGCCTTACCTGTTTAGTGGCTGCTCTGTTTCAAAAAAGCAAAGGCATTAGGTTTCCACAATATCGCGATTTCGGGCGTATCTTTGATTCTGGCGGGCGGAAAAATAGGGGACTTTTCGGGTTAGGTAATTGGTGATTTTGCTAGGACATTTGTTATTGAATGACCTATATTAACAACTTGTGACATTTTTGGTCAGTCCATTGCCAAAATGTCACTTGTGTTCCTGATATTTTATCCGTATTTCGTGACAAAGCCGGATTTTATTGCAGCTTGAATTAGTAATATATTTTTTGTATTTGTAAAGTCGCGGTATAAATGGGAAAATAAAGCTATTTGCTGCAACCCATCTTAAAGTATTTAGAAACCAGCCGATCAGCAAGTTTGTTTCAAATTTTCGGAACTTTACTTCTCATATCACCGTGTGCATTCCTGAAGGCCATCATTTCATTTACCTTTCTATCGCATCTCCCTTAGGAAGTGGTATCCAACGACGTGATTTTTTCGATCTGTGACGCAATACTTACCTCTGGACAGAGGTATGCGGCCAAAAACCACTCTTCATCTCCCCTCATGTACTCTTACCACGGCACCGAGTACCTCGGTAGGTCCAATTTATTCAAATTTCTGATTTTGAAATTGCATTGTTGAAAATTGACTATAGTTAGCTGACAGGAACCCCATGCCCCCTGTTTTAGGCCTCGAAATCGGTTCAAATAAAATGGGCTTTTTATTGGTTCTTTTATTTCACAGTCGAAAACTGCTGTAGATCTTCGAAAACAACTTTGCGCCAATGCGAGATGTCAAAAAGTTATTAGGGTGTGCTAAATAACATCTTAAGCAACAAATTTTCCATGTCCACCATTCTAACACACAGGAATATAGTCCAACTTGTGACTTCTTCAAAGAACATTATAAGGCTGTCTCGCTCTCAGGGACTTAAGAGCCATGGGAGACTAACATCGGTAAGAATCAGCTCCCGGAACCACTTCCCAAGCAAGTTACTCTACTTGTCGCATATCTGAGAAGCTAAGGGAATGCCTTCAGAAACTTGGGACTGTTTAGCTTGGATTCTCAATTATGTAGCCTTTGGAGGGTTAAATGCAAAATTTTGGAGCAGTTTTTTTCCCTTCCTCTGAACTCACCAGTTCCTCGGAATAAAATAACCTGCTTCTACCTATGATCAGTTAGCCTCTTTACCCTCGAGGTTGCAGGGCTTTTCGGTCAGTTATGCAAGTTCAGTACAGCGCAAGTAACTGCCTCTGCGCCGTCCATGCTGCGGAGCACACAGTGTACATCATCGTTAACGACAGTCAAACTGTCAGCAGTGCAAAGTGGCCAGCTCATGAACTCTTTAGGTTGTTAAATGTGAGTCACTATCGGTCTTCAGAATTTGGAGGGCATGAACCTTTTATTATGAACATTTTTTATATCCAAACAACTTCGGGGGTGAATCTAACGTCCTGATGTACGTTCACACCAACAGTTGTTGACAAACTAGCGATGCACGCCCTCCCAACCACCCAACCCTTGTTTATTTCACCTTTTCCCTCGATTTATGCGCCCTATTTAAGTTGAAGTCGACTTACAACGACTTTTGTGACTGGCTTGATGACATACAGGATGGCGCTACTCTAGCTAATAGTTCCACCTTTTATATGACTTACTGAAATTCGTTTTTTTAATTTCAACTTTTGCGCGGATGGTCATGGTTTTTTGTGAATTTGACATATTTTGCCGACTGGCTGTCAGCGACCTTCGGGCTGACTCTTTTCGTCTGCCCCAACAGGTGCTGCGCACGGGTTGTGTGGGATCCTTTTCGCGGTGCTTCTTTTTCCTGCATACCTTGAAAGTCGCCGTGCGCCTGCTGTGGATCTTGTAAGGGGTGCGGTGGACTACCTCCTCTCCGTGACCCCGGAGGACACCGGCAACCTGCCTGCAGCCACCGATGAACTGCCGCCTAACCACCGGACCCCCGGGCGACACGAGCTCGTGCACTGGTGTCACGGGGCTGCAGGTCAGCCTTGAATCCTTCTGACGAATCGAAAGTAAACCCGTAACAGTGTTATGAGTAAATTCGATAGGATTTTATAATTTCCTACATTGGAATACCGTTATGACCCCGTCTGGTACTCAGAAATCGCACGATGCGTGTGCTTGCTCGACTGTTATCTCAAACACTAACACGGCAGAGAAATAGAATAGGATCGGCCACGAGAAAATGTACTTAAGGCCTGTAAGTCATTCTCACTGAAAAATGCTTGTATTTATAGCATCCCGTTCAGTTTGACTAAGATTCTGTCCAATCCGCTTCATAAAGAAAGTTCTAGAAGTTCTCGCAGCAATGGACCAATCAGATCCAAGGGGCGCACTGTGGCTACAATCAATGTGAACGTTGTCGACCGGCGTTCATAGCAGGCCATGTGGGGAACGCGCGCACGTTCTTTTCAGTGAGATTGACTGTTCATGGAAACGTGGACATTCTCAACACATACGCAACAGGGCATTTGAAGCCCTTGAAATTATTCAATGAAATGCAGCCAAATTTCGAAGTAATCACCAAGTCCGACTTTCGGCAGCGGGGGCAATTTTTATTTGCTTGGGCTTTGTGACCACTAGCAGACCACGCCAGTGTTTTCTAGTCACCATCTTGTACCCCTTCGGAAACACCTGGAAGTGAAATATTTTTCTAAAAAACAGGTTTTCTTAATGTGCGTTTTTACCGTTGAGCATCTGCTCGTTGCCTGTCATGCAAAACAGAAGGTACAGTTAACCGATACACCCTAATTTTGAGTACCCTCCGGCCGTTAATGAGCATTAGAAATGTCCTCGTGTCGACAATTTCTGATGGAAATTCACTTTGACAAATATGTATCCTGATTAGTCAACAAAAGAGTCGATTTCAATTTTCCCGTCTACCGCTCATCCGTCTTAGGACGTCTCAAGCAAGCTTTCGGGATCTGCGGGGCCGGTACAAGAGATTCAGGAAAAACGGGACGCAATTCTACCTTACTCCTCGCAATTTAGACCACTTGCAGCACGATCCAGTTGTGTAACAGGGCAGTTGAAAAGACCAAACAGTGTAGTGATACTTGGTCAGCTGAGGATTTCAAGATATAAAATTGTACCGAACACGCACTTATACCTCATTATTCTTCCTTCATTTTAAAGGAGCAGTCTACGTTTACGCTCGAGCTTACGGTTTTTGGCGCGATGAGAAGTACCTTCAGGCAGCGAGACGTTGTGCTGACGTGGTATGGCACCGAGGTTTCCTAAAGAAGGGCCCTGGTAAGTCCTGTGTGGATAATTTCCTCTGCGATTCAAGCAGCCGCTCATGTCTGTACTAACGTACTTTCCGGCAAAAAGCAACTCTGAATTTTCATCTGTTTGGATTATTGTATCTCTGCAAGGCACCTTTATTCTAGCCAGTAAATGATCGGAATTCTGCGTAGTTGACCTAGAGCAAACCCGTAAAACTCCTCCTTACCACCAGTCCCGTCTTGCAAAGGACCTTCTTTATGGGTTTACCAGGCGCACTTACATCTTACGTCCTCACCGATGAACCAGTTAAAATGATTAGGTGGGCACATATATACCTTCTATTAACTATTTTCCTACAAAATGCATTTTAATGCACTGAAAAGCATACAGTGTAAGTATTATTATGACTTTTTTTTAGCAATAACCCATTTACCTGACTAAGAGACCTCTATTGCCACCTGTTCCATATTACAGGTGGTCCTGCGCCACAAGTACCGGGGCCGGGGTCTATATTTTCAAAATGGGCGTTTTCATTACATTATGACAAGCATGTTATACAATTACGAGGTTTTATTTTTCATATATTTCAGCGTGTCACGTTTCCTCTCCTAAGAGGCCAATAGTACCTTTATTCCCGTATTATAAGCGGCTTTGCATCGCAAGTCCGTGTGGGGAGGGGTGGGGAGGGGGTAAAAATCCGTGTTCAACCTGCTAATCTTCTGAACATTATGACAAGCATATTATACAATTACGAGGTTTTATTTTTCATATATTTCAGCGTGTCACGTTTCCTCTCCTAAGAGGCCAATAGTACCTTTATTCCCGTATTATAAGCGGCTTTGCATCGCAAGTCCGGGTGGGGAGGGGTGGGGAGGGGGTAAAAATCCGTGTTCAACCTGCTAATCTTCTGAACACTTTCATGCAGGCATCTGTCATGGCATCGCTGGCAGTGGTTACACCCAACTACTGCTCTATCGCCTCACCGGCGAGGCGCGTTATCTACAACGGGCGACAGCCTTTGCCGAATTTTTGCAAAACCCGACCTTCAAACTGGAGGCCCGACAACCCGACTCTCCACTCTCGCTGTACGAGGGCCTGGCCGGAACGGCCTGCTTCCTCGCTGACCTTTCGCAGCCTTCCACCGCTGCCTTCCCTCTAATGAACCCATTCTAGACGACGGGGCTAAAGACCTGGAATGGAGTCAGAGACCTTCCTCTTTCACATTTCTCGTTATATTTTGCACTGTTCGTGGTGTTGTTCAATTGTTGGGTTGGCTTTGCCCGCTAGTTGTACTGATTCTGCGTTTTAATCCCTTGTTTCGATATGTTCACACCGTTGCTCTGCATCGAATAAAGCACTTGTAATTACTTCCTGTTCGCTGACAGAAATGATGGCTCTCTGAAAATGTTCTGCCTCATTTGTTGCAATGTAGCCTATCAGACTAACATTTATCTTTTACTTATTTATTTATCCAATCACGGGTTTTCTGTTGGACCTCTTAGTGCCGTTTTAGCGCTGCTTCCTGTCAATCATTAAGTGATCAGACTGAATGGCTCTAGTCAAAGTCATTTCTCTCAGTAGTCAAGGCTTGATTAAGGCGAATATATTTCAGAAAGATTTAGTATGAGCAGCAATCCCACTGGCCAGGTTTTTATGTATTTGTCCTCCGATATTCTAGGTGGTTAGGGACCACAACTTCCCGTGATTACTTGAGATTCCCAACTATTTGGGACCATCTGAAAACTCCTATAACTACCTATTTCAATTTTTAAACGGCTGCCTGCATAAATCGCACTATCGAAAAATGTTAACTTAATTGTTGTGAATTTTTCTCGTTTATTTACAATACACTTATAAAATCAAATATGTTTTATATAAAACACAAAGAAATATTCTTGTAGTCATTTGACAGAAAGTTAGGTCTTTACCTTTCACACTTGAGGTAGCTTGGAGTATATTTAGGTTTTTTGAGAAAATATTCATTTATTGACTGTAAAAGGTTGTTTCTTCAGCTTCATACTTGTCCGTTTATTACTGCTGTTTAAGGAATATACGACTTGGTCCACATTCATTGGAAAATTTATGAGCCCTGTATAACGTTTTGCAAGCGTAGAAAAATGTCGGATTTTCTTTACAGGAAAAGCATACAGTATGAAGTTTATAAATGAATCGCAAGTGCATCTGCGTCTGCATTTTTCCGAAATTGAAAAAGTATGTTTCAGACCGAGGTATACCCTTCCTTAAAGTATAAAACTTGATCAAGTACTTAACTACCAAACAAGTAAAAGAAAAAATATTTTTTCAGTTTTCTTGAAAATGTATTCGAATTTCTGAGGACATCGTAAATCACCATCAAAAATTATACTACCTGAGTAGTCATTTTTAGCACGTGTAGTTTATCCAGGTGGCCAGAAAGAAGCTCATTTAAAAGTTGGTATCCAGGCAACCGCCTCTATCAATCTAGTCTTAGCAGTGGGTAGCACATTTCTCCCCTAAATCTTCAGATTTAAAACACAGAGTGTTTATTCAAGTCGGCATTTGCTTCAGACCCAGTATTAGGTTCCCATTTACTTTCTGGATTTTTAAGGTTCCAGCAGATTGTCCCTGTACTGTTTTTTGACCTCTACGTATGAAGTTCGGGGAAGTAAAGAAGATAATGTTGCGATTGTTATTGAAAAAATCATTCTGCTCTAACCTACAAGTCTCCTTCATCCTGGGCTAGGGTATGTTCAAGTCCTTTGGGTTGCTGGGCTAACCTTTTCGATGTGATTGCCGTTGCGTGGTGGATGTGGAACCGATTAAAAATTAAGCTAAACAGTTGATATCGACAAAACCTCAGTTCTACCCTTCGTGTATGCTTTAGCCAAATTAACGTCGGAGTACCCAGTTATAGTTAACCACGATACGATTTTAAGTCAAAGAGGACAATGTCCTTTACGAGGACTGTCACAGTGTTTCCTGAAATCTCCATAAGACTGAAATAAACCGTTCTTTAAAACTATTGCAAACCAATATAATGTTAGACGTGCATCCATTCCCACATCAGGCAACTGACCGGCTCGGACAGTAGTCTGATTTTGGGGGTGGGGGAGAGAGTGAGGTCGAGAGCTCAGAGCATTTTCCTCACTATAAACAATCTGACGCGCTTGAAACTATCACGGTGCACCAAAAGCCGTGGCTTGGAAGGTTGCCAAACTGACGGGATAACTCGGGCTGCATGGTCAGCACAATGTGTGTGTTGTAGTGTTCTTGGTCGTGTTGGCCCACAGTTCGTGGGTCTTCGCCCTCTCCCATCTCCGGTCTTGCTGACTCTGCCTTGACACCGGGCTCATGTGTGGGAGCGGAACAGAGAGAGAAGTAGATGCATTAAAAGTCTACTTGCACGTTAATCCAGCGCAAGTCACCGTCCCTGCACCAGACTTTTGGGGAGCATATGGTGGACATCGTCAAAAATGACGGTCGAACTGACGTAGTACACCAGGAGAATGCCTCTGATGCGGTGCAAACCCACGAGTCTATTTGTTTAATAGTTCATCATTCCCTCGGGCCTTCTACAAATAGCATTATTATACTGAGTTCCAGTTTGTAGACGTATCAGAATAGACATCACGCAGCAAGTGATAAGTGAGTGAGTGGCGAAGAGGTTAAGGGGCAGTTGGTATTACCTGACCGTAAAATAGCTGTGGCATGCAACAATGTGAGCGTGTCACGCTTATGTTTATCAGTAAGAACCCTCTTCAAGGGCTGAGAAATAGCGAGAGAATCCATGATGGTAACGATACATCCTGTTGGTCAACGGGTCAGACTTACATGTAGTTAAAAATGCGAACGGTCAAAATGAGCACTTATTTATTCGACCGAGCCTCGGAAGATGCGTTGGACCAACACGGGCGCCACATCAGGACACGGCATGCGTTATTCGGGTTGCGCTCCGCTAGCAAATGCCGAACATGGGAGGTGTGGTGGCACGCCTAAAGGCGGCTAGGGCCTAGGAGACCCGGCTGCGCCAGCCATCTGTGTCCTCTCCCGCCTCCGGTCTTCTTCACACCAGGCTCAGGTGGGGGAGGAGGAGAGAGTGCGGTAGCTGCAGCGCATGGCTACGATCACTTAAAACTAATTCACGCGCAAGTCACCGTCCCTGCATCACCCTTCCGTGGAGCATACGGTGGACATAGTCGGTCTTCGACGGTGGAACTGTCGTGCGTTGGAGTTCTGTTTGGCAGCCCACAAAAATTAAATTAACTGAAGAGGGCTATTCTATTCCCTGTATAACTGAGAGCTTATAGAACCGGATTTTAAGTGCATTGGGTTTCGAATTTCCGCGAATAAATCTGTGCAGTCTACACCCTGTGATGAAAATCAAAGCAATGCTTTATGAAAGTTTTAGGCTGTTCTACTGACATATGTTCGAATGAATAAGGAACCACGACACACAGGTAACGATCATCAATGCGAAGTTTCAGAAAATGCATGTCGGCAATAACCCTTAATGGACATTTAGACCAGGGCGGGGTGTTTTCTATACCGATGTCAGGTCATACAAGGCATCCTTACACCCCCCCCCTCCTAAATTAATAATGTATGACGTTTAGTTCAATGAAAACACAGAAGACCTACCAAAATTAATATTATTTTGGTGAGCATTGACAAGTTTCTTAAGATTAGATTTTAACTAAGTTAAAGATACCGGCTTTCCCCGGTAGGGACGTCGCTGGAATAAACTTTTTTAAAAGGCCGCATGCCGGGGGGCCAGTTACTGGCTGAGAAATTGGAATAAAATTAAGTGTAATTATAAATGTACTTTTGTTCCTTAAAATTACAGTGGTAACGCCTGACTCCATTAAATTACAGGGTATTCTTGAAATGTCAATGAATACTCTTTTTTCAGTATTTCCAACTGACTTCTCATATGCTTATTTTTGTAGACTGTTTATCAAAGTTTTTATTGAAGTGGGGAATTCTCGGGCGTTCTTCTTTATGCAGAAGGCAGTTTGCCTCCTAGTAGAAGAGTCAAAAAACACGAAATCTTACTGACGAAGAAACTGAACATTTGTTGGTAAGGCCTGTGACTAGTGCATTCTTGCCAAAATGGGGCTGTAAATAACCCAGGATATTATAAACCACCGCATACGAGAGTTCCGTCATCTCTAGCGGTCAGCCTTTTTGCAAGTTCGAAATTTCAGAAAACTAAACATGGTTCCCATGCTCGGTTGGTTTCCTTCTTCTTTACCCATGGAAGACGTAAAGATTTTCATCGGTTTCCAAAGAACAAAACCTTCACGTGCGAAAGATCATAGTCTACGAAACTGCGTAAAGGACGAATTCCTTGTCTAGGTAGTCTATGGCCTGACCAGAGCAATAATACTGTCAAATGTCAAAAGATCGAATTATTGGAAAAGCGTTATGAGCTTTACATAGTACATTGGGCCCTAAGAATGCGTAATGACGTGGGCGAAGATCCACACTGCAACTGAAAAATCGATCCCAGGTCGTTGGTGGTTGGATGGTCATTGAACAACACACTGTCCGTGGTACACTGCCGCAAATTAACTACAGGAGAGTACCACGCATGGAGACGTGACATATTGCCAGTTAGAAGGGGCAGGACAACAATCTTAGTAAGCACATGTAGGCAATGCCCAATCAGTCCCCACAAAATGCATCGATCAACCTGTTGGATGATTAATTAAGCGAATTAAATTACCCCGCTTGTGAAGGCGAAATCTAAGCAAATCCTTTCGAAAACTTAGAAAAGTTGCCTTAAAATGGACTGGACTTATACTAAGGAGAGGGAGAATAGTAATTGAAGTGTGAAGTTTAGAGTCCTCTTCGACCGTTTTTCGGAGGTTGTTTTAAATCGCCATTTGGAGGCAGATATTCCTCGTTATTAAGCTCACGGCTCCTGGTTGGGGCCTAGTAGCTCAGGTGGTCAGAACGTTGGCTGTACCAAAGCCTTCTACTTACTGGTGGGGGCTCAAATCCCACTGAGGTTTTCACAAGGGATTTATTAAAATCTGCCAAATCCATTAATAACTAAACGAAATCATCGATCTGAACATCTGAGTTCTGAAATAGGTCAGTAGATTTTTAAAAAATATTGATCTTTTCTTTTGACATGGTTTTTGGCAAAATCTTCTCCTTCATTAAGTTTTTTTTCATTGAAGCATATGTCCTTCAAAAAACGGTTTATTACGCCCATACCAAAGATCGTACTTACCCAGTTTTTTTACTGTCATTATGGAATCTTCAAGGCCTTTCCTGAATCGTGACTCGCCTGCTTTCATCAACACTCGTGTTTTCTCGTAATCCATGGGGTCTTATGTCTTTCTCAACCTTGGAACAGGTCAAATTTGCATGATTTATTACTTAAACCCTTTCCTAAACTCTTCTTACATTTCATTTAAGATTTATTCCCATTACAGACCATATTTATATTTCATTTCCTGTCGGAAGGGTCGGCAATTCAGTTGCTGCCAATTATCTATGGTGTTGCCTAACCCATTTCAAGTAAAATATAATTTAAACTTGTTCTATAGGCTGCATAATTCAAAGCTTAGCTGGAAATTTTTTAAGATTAGACTCTTAGTAATAAGGCGAACCGATGTGGTCTTATTCGTTTTTTTGTCGATAGTCAAACTCCAGGCTGAGCGCCTATGCAAAGAACCCCTGTCATTAGGTTTTTAAGCATTTTTCAGTCACACAATTTCCCACTTGATACATGGTCCTAAGTAGCATTGACTTCTACAAGGTTTGTTCAAGAACACATGCAAGTTTTGTACATCCTTAGATTCCTAATCGTAGGGCGAAAATAAGCATTTCTGTTTTGTTTGGAAAACCTGGATCTAGAGTCCACGAAAGCATTTACCAAGCGAACTTCGATCAGTTATCTACCCTGTTTTGAGATTTAGCTGGAAAAATTTTGTGCAGCACTCTAGAACTGAACACCCATGGTTCTCTCCGTGCATTGTCAAATGTCTTCCTTACTAAAAATGGCTAAGACCTTAAGATTATGTTTTGTTTATCAAGGATTTTAATTATTACTTGCCATTTATCATTATAACTTCAGCAGAATATTTTTTCATAATAAAGTATAATCTTTGATTAAGACCAAAAATAAAAACTTAAAAACTTGCTCACATCTCTAACAAAACGCTCTTTCACAGCGACAACGGGCACTAACTACGATGACCACTTCTGAACTACTTATCAGAAATAAAGGAAATTTCCGTTTCCAACCTAACAACTATATAAATCAATGTACACCAATTCAACGTGCTATTTCAAAGACCGTTCACGAATTTTTAATATGGAGGAGTATAACAGATTGTTGTTTGCGTAGTTTTGGCTGGAGATGTACTGCATTTTTCATAATAAGTAATGACAGCCAAAGACCTGAATTTTAAGGAGTTTTCTCTTCTGTTTCTCCCGTGTTAGGTAGAATGCGTAAGAAATATCTTCTATCCGAGCAATAAGAAGGCTGTATTATCTCAAAAAATTTATATTTTGTAAGCGATGACAGAACTACAAGGACGTAAATCGGACGTTATTGCACCTTTTTTACTATTTTTGCCTCATGCAATAGCCATAAATTCAGAGCCAACAGAACTCGGGATAAGGGTTTGCATGGAAACGCTAATGTTTATGTTTTCTCTAATGGATGGTCATACTCGTACGTCCACGTAGAGAAGATGACTAAGCACCTTGTATGCAACGCCATTTTGCGTCTCTTTTGGCTGTTCACGACGGATGCCTTCGCTGGTTTCGTATAAGCATCAGTTGAAATAAATCAGGGTTTCCTTGTTCCGGCTGCTCCCGCTGACTGTCGGCAGACAAGAAAGACCGGCGCACTGTCGGCCCCTCGTTTCGCACGTCCTGCTCCTTCCCTCCATCCCCCCAAGTTTTTGGTGGTGTCCGTTCTGTGCCCCTCCGTTTTTCGGATTCTTCCACCCACCTGTCTGACATTTCGCGTTTTTGCCAATGTTTATTGCGCCCATCGCTTTTGGGCCGCTGGTACTTGCCCGGCAAAAGGCAGTTAGACATGGAGAATTATTTTTTCGATTTTGTACGCAATATACAATCCTGTCTCGTATGTTAATTAATTAATCGAAACTTACGAAATGATTGGTAGATACCCATCCTGCCAAATCTTTAAAGTTCATCCTCATAAAATATGAGAAAGGCAGCAGATCAAACGCTCACACTGCAGATATTAGCTAGCCAGTGCTGCCTCGAGTTCCTCTATTTTCCCTCGTGGCAGTAGTCAATTGTTAGGGTGTGAAACGCTCTAGACCACGGCTGCATAGGACTTTGTGCTCATGGGGATAGTCGGTGGAGTTTGGTTCATCTGCTACTTTATTCATGGCGGGATTCCTATTTCTTTATGACCCCTCGGAAAAGTCTCGATTCAGTTCGTTCCAAACATTTTCATAGTTCCATAGCTGGGGTGCGTTAATTTGCCTTAACCTGCAATAATCTACGTCTGATAATAGGGTAACCGTGGGATAGGCCATGTTTACTTCGTGTGACTTGGTCTCCCCTTTTTTGCCTGTTCGTTTTAGGTAATGGCCAGTGCTGTCGTCACGTGAAATATGCGAGATAATGCTGTTTTATGTTCTCTCCAAGGCAGTTTATCTCCACATCGAAAGCAACAAAACTCATTCTTATGCCCTGACGTATTCTTGCAAGGTGTGTGCCTTACATTCCTTTGTCTTTGAACCTTTTTAGCTTCGTACCTGTTTTATATTCCGTTCACACTTCTACTAGCCCCGAGTTTGATGGTTAGGTTTCCTTCCAACTAAGGAGGCTCGTTTGACTTCCTTTAGTCAACTTTGCCTCACAAACTCACAAGAATATTGTGCTAAATAAGGAAAAGGTAAGGATGCCTTGTATGACCACCTAAACAGAACACGGGATAAGGAACCGTCCACAATACACATGGATTTGCGTGGAATTCAGGAAAAATACGTTTATGATTAAGGTAAGATTTAGGGTAAAGATAAATATTAGGTTTAGGGTTAGGGTGAAGATCAAAGTTGGGGTCAGGGTCAGGATTATATTAAGGGTTAAGGCTTACGTTCGTTTTAACTGCAGGGTTTCGGTTTAGGATAGGGCTAAGGTGACAGTTTAGTTTTATGCTAGGGTTGGTGTTAATTTTAAGGCACGAGACTATTTACCCTTCCTGAAATTTACCCAAAACGCCTCCTATTTTAGGCGGACGGGGTGGTTCCTATTCCCGTGTCCTGTTTAGGTGGCCGTACGAGGCATCCCTACCAAGAAAAAGTCCTTTTTCAATTTTTGTTCTACTCGCGGCATTTCATGGGGAACTTTGCATTCGTGCGTTTATCGAACGTGGTTTATATGGATGCTATGTTTCACCTCAGTTGAAGTAAACCTACTTTGTTTTGTTATTATGAATTCGTGCGGAGATTTACTAAGCACTTTTTTGCCGAGTCGTCTTACTTGAAATCCAAGATATCGATGCACATTTGTACCACAACTATGCTTAGTTTTTAACGGAACTCCTTCAAAGCGGCAACAGCATGAGGTTGCTGCCTCGACGGAGTGAGTTAGGTGCTGAGCAAATCCCCTTTGGTAGAATTTAGCCCATGCGCGGGTCCATTTCATTATGATGTTTGTCATCCCAAAGGAAAAGTTCCACGTCCTGTAGACATGTGCAGTTCAGGTTAATTTCACTCGTTTTCTATGGCAGAGCAGCCACAGCGTGTGATACTTAAACTCTAACAAGCTCTTTCTGTAGTCTACTTCAGGCATTTGAATGGATCTCCCGAACGAACCGTGTTGAGCTGAACAAAAACTACAGTAATAGCCGAGAAAAGCGAACTGGTGAGTTTCAGGAAGGATTTCAGAAGAAGAAGAAGAAGAAGAAGAAGAAGAAGAAGAAGAATAAGAAGGTATGATCGCTGAAATGAGACTTCTATTGGTCTAACCTATTGGACTCTCACTCGTACCCATCCTCAGATACAGTCATTGAAACGGGTAATAGAGGCGCAAGTTGCATGTTACATTGAAAAGGGCCATGACCTTTAGCCTCCATATTCTGTGCTGCGATTTTGTCTCGGAAAGATTAATAGCCACGCGGGGAGGTTGCTGGTAACCAGCAGTCCCGGTTACAGTGAGCCAAATCGTCGTCATCGTCACGCCAAGAATCGACAACGGGGCCGCAAACGTTAATAAATTGTGGAACGGTCATCTAGTCAAAGGTCAGCACAGCCTAGTAGTGATTTTTCGCATGGAGAATGAGATTTTCAAGAATTTGGCAGCCTTCCCGGAGGGCGTCAACGAACGGCCAACCGCACTGCACTTCTTCAATACGACATAATGTGCGACTGACTCTGATTATGGGTCCGAGTGAGAATGCCAATGGTCAGGCCAATAAGAGTATTGTTCCATTGATCGAATTTTCACTTTCCAAAACGCCTTTCTTCACAGTGAACATCTCTGCATCCACGCCGGTTATCCCTTTATATTAGAAGGGCAGACGTTAAAGAGCGTAGTTAGGCTAATATTGGACAGTCCTCATTTTCAACATTTTTAATGCTCAGGCTGCTGCAAATAGCGTTACCTGACATGAGCATGGTCGTTCTTTAGGAGTTCAAAAATTGTGGCGTTGACGGGATATGTCTGATGACGATCAACCCAGCAAAGACCTCCTACTCTAACTGATTATCATCATCTTACTTCTCCTCAACAAACGCCAGAGATAGAGGACCTTCAACAGTTTATGTAACTGGTACCTACACTTTCTCCTTCTATTGCACTGCTCAAATTTTTTTATGACGAGGATGGACGTTTGAGTATGCTAAGGAAAATGTCGATTGTCTCTGTCGAATTTTGCCTTGACCACTGCTTTTGAAACTGTGCGTTCAATTTCTTAGAGGACTGCAAAGGAATGAGGTCCAGAGGACCAAACCTAGGTCGAAAATGGATGACATACTGGTGCAAAAAATTGAGGACAATGTAAATGCTACGAAGTATTAGGATATGTTGTTTGGCGTTATCTGTTATTCTGGTTTTAAAGACGGATTAACTCTATCTAACCTTCGCGGGAAACAGAGGCTCCCAAACATGGTTACACTGATTAGATGGTGCTAATAAAATACGGACCGAATTTTGAGAGGTGCCGAAATTGAAAAATCGAGAAACTGTTGGGTTCTTATCTGAAATTTTTGTCACCCGTTATATTTTTGGTTTATTTATATTTTCTTTGAGAATTTTTTATTTTGGCATGACTTACATCTAACGTATGTTTTTACGCAAGTTCAAAAATCTCTCTATACAAATGTTCTGTTGGACGCATGTGTGATGAGGCCAGCAGTTGAACGCTACCAGACCTTTTGCCTCAACCAGTCATATTTCGGAATTTTCACCGCACTGAAGATACGAAACGTGGACTATATTTCATAGCCTTCGTTTTTAGGGCAAACGAGAAAACTTTAACCTTCAACAGCTGATGCCTCTAGATCTAATTTTATGATCAGCTTTGGTACAACTTTTCCTAGGGGATAGCATCGTGCTAAAGCAATTATTCCTAGCCAAATTCCCGTAACTAGGGGAACCTTGGCTTTCTTGCACTTATGTTTGTCTGGAAAACGAATGCATTATTTGTAACAATTACTGGAGTCGGCTCTTACCAATTTGAACTAGTACTTCTGATGGGAACAACTGTGTCGTATTCTTGACAGCAGTGCCCTTCCATACGACTGTTTCAAGTGTGAATTAGTAACCAAGACTGCTTCGTCAATGAATAAACAGTTTCACTCTTGTTCTTAGGAATTTGAAGAAAATAACTACATACAAGATGCGTGAATGTTTAAAAGGCAAAGGAAGAAAGAATCGGCAGCTGTTCATTTCGCGGCAGAATGGCTGACTGCGGGGTGTTTACTCGAAATGTTCTGGAGTGCGTCACCTCCGGCCTAGGCCTTTTTCCAAATAAAACTATTTCACATAAACGGTAGAGAAGAGACACGACTAAATGATATTCGCGTTTTCTTTCAGAGTTGATTTTATCTTATCTCGTCTGTTAAGTCACACTTAGGCGAAAATTATCTCGATTTCAATTTTGTCGACAGGACTTTGATCCAACAGTTATCATCTTTACCTGGAAATTCTGCGGGTCCAATCGTACTTAGCCTTTCAGTTTTGGCTGACAGCAAATTCGCGTAGTATAGTACCCAAATGATCGCCAGTTCAGTTTGGACGCCACGAATATAAACTTTTCTGGAACTTGAGGCATAAATTAAGTTGATAAATGATCTCACAAACCCGTCATAATCGCTGCTTAGAAGGGTTGTTTCGCTGCTGCCAGACTAGAAGTGATCAACATTATGTGTTTTCATTTGATCCAGTTTTTAAAAAGCCAACAACCTCGGTGGGATTTGAGCCCATTTTAGCAGGACAAAGGCTTTGATGCAGCAAATGCCCTAACCACGTGAGCTACGAATCTCCCACCGGGAGCCGTGTGTTTACTCACACTGAGGACTAAGTTACCCACCCAGCCTACTGCAATGTATTGAATCCACCAATTCTGGTACAGTAGAGGATTGTGGGAAATTTGAAAAATTCATTTGAAGCACTTGTAAAAAACTCGGCGGCCATGTTGGGAGTCAAACCGATGCCAGCAAGGGGAAGGCTATAGTACAGCCAACCCTCTAGCCAACTGAGCTACGAGGCCCCAACTGGGAGCCGTGAGTTGAATCACACTTGGGTCAAGTGACCTGCCCAGCCTACAGCAACGTATGGAATCCACCAATTCTGATACAGTAAGCTGACTGCCCAAGCAGGATTTCCTAAACAATCAAACTAGAATCCACCAGATGACTAACAGACAAAATTTATTAGTAGAGGATTTTGGCAGATTTGAAAGTAGGTCAAATGGATTATTCAAATCGGCCAAAATCCTCGACTAATTAATTGTGCCTGGTAGTCATCTGGTGGATTCTAGATCAAAAGCTTAGGAAATCCTACTTGGGCAGTCAGCATACTATATCAGAAATGGTGGATTCCATACGTTGCAGTAGGCGGGGCAGGTAACTTGACCCAAGTATGATAAAAATCATGGCTCCTGGTTGGGGCCTCATAGCTCAGTTGGCTAGAGCATTGGCTGTACAAATGCTTTCCACTTGCTGGCGTGGATTTGAATCCCACTGAGGCCACCGAGTTTTACAAGTAGCTCAAATTAATTCTGAGACAGTAAGCTGACGGCGTAAGCAGCATTTTCTCTCTAATAAATATAGAATCCACCAGATGACTACTAGACACCGGTGGCTAGAGCATTGGCTGTACCGAAGTCTTCACCTTCCTGACATGGGTTCGAACCCCACCGAGGTTACCGAGGTTTTAATAACTGACTCAAATAAATGATTGAAATCTGGTAAACTTACTATTAAATAGCTAATGTGCCAAGACTCAACTCGCGGAAAGATTTCAACCCCTAAGACTAAACATTCTCAGTATTCACTGCAAGATCCTATAATGCCACACCAGTTATCCTTCGATCGGACTATTTCTGGGTAAGTACAAGGTCTATGCCCGATCTAAACGCTTACTTTCTTCGCAAAATTCAGACAGCACTTGAAAAGCATATTCGACGCATCGTCAATGTTAATAATATCGAATAATTACTCTAACCCGAACCATAGAGGAACATCACTACGTACCGGTATTTTAAGGGGCGCATGTTCTCGAATGCAGATGCCGAAGATCCTATGTTCTACGAACCTCTTAGTACAAATGATTGCTCTCTCTCTCTCTGTCAAACTAGGCCCAGGGATATTCTGCCTTTTAGGTTACCTGCTGTCTCAAAAGTAAACTTTAGATTTAACGAGTAATTTTCACTTAAGTAAGTCCCTAGCTTGGGGCATGGCTATTTTTCAGGTAAGGTACTCTAGCTGGGACCAATACGCCAAGGAAGTAGCCCAGCCATTCGTGAGGGACTGTCTCGGTGATCGTGCGAATTGTATATTAACGGAGGTGCGCGGATAATAGCTTGCAGCCAGCTACCTAGAAATGTTCTTAGGTAGCATTTCGACAATCGACTAACAACCAGGCCCATCGTGTGCCGCACAGCAGAGTAGGTTCAGGAACGTTGACTTGCCCATGAATAAGTTTATAATGATAGTGAGCTGCATCTTACGCCCTATTTCCCTTCTCACGCTCTTGGGACCGGTGTCAAAACAGAGTCAAGCATCCAGGGAGGTGAGATCGGTCGCAGCGGCTGACAGAGCTAAGCAGCCCGCTTACACCTGTCACACACACCTGATCCGTACACGAGGGACCAGGGTTTCACACAAACGGAAAAGGGGTGGCTCAGCTCCCAACTGAGTGGAAGTGCTATGGAGGCCACACTAAGAAGAAGGCATTGCAGCCTGCCTCTCCGTCCTGAGAGGAGTATTGAGTTATATCATCAGTTGGCAACCTTCCAAAGTACGCCTTTTAACGCACCGTGATAGATTTAAGCCCATCGGATTATGTACGTTAAGGAAATATGCTGAGTGCTGTGGCGCCAGATTCCTGCGAGTTGATCTCGCTCCATCGTCTCCAGCCCACTTGCCAGTTCCCTGTCCAAGCTGGTTGGTCATCTGATGTGTAGAGATTTCTTAGGTATAGTTATGATGAAGATGACCTGCATTTAGTATTTTGGGCCGCAGACTGCCCTAAAATTAACGTTAAGTAGACTAGCTAAGGAAGGTCAGGACCTCGGGCGTTATTAGGTGACACCCGCAATCAGCGAGACACAATGTTCGTTCGTTCAGTGGCCGCTGTTTGAAAAATCATCGCTGAATTAAACATGTGCGGGTCGTCCTGGGTGTGGGTATTTAGTGCCCCCTAAACGGGCCACGTGGTAGATGCGTTGGACCAACACGGGGGCCACATTAGGGCACGGTAGGCGTTATTCGGGTTGCGCTCCCATAACAAATGCCGAACATGGAGGTGTGGTGGCACGCCAAGGGGCGGCTAGGACTTAGGGGACCCAGCCGCGCCAGCCACCTGCGTCCTCTCCCGCCTCCGGTCTTCTTGACTCTGTCTTGACACTTGGCTCAGGTGGGGATGAGGAGAGTGCGGTAGATGCAGCGCAAGTCTACCATCACTTTAAATTAAATCACGCGCAAGTCACTGCCCCTGCTCCACTTTCCCATGGAGCATACGGTGGACATCGTCGGACTACGACGGTCGAACTGTCGTGGGTATTTAGAAAACGGCCTCGTCTAATGATTCCTTCTAACGACTCGATATATTTACTGTCACTTTCATCGTTTCCCAAGCAATTAGTGCGCCTAGGTATGCCAAACTAAACCTGCACCTTGGACTCGATCATGCAGATTATATTGTTCAGCCAAACTGTTAAAAACCATTCATTGAATTTCTTCGGAGAACTCTCTTTGCACAAAATCCTGTCAACCTATAGTCCTGCTCGACTTAGCCTGAGCACATTATCTGCACTCAATCCATTCCTTATGATCAATTAGATAACTTGACACGTTTAAACTGAGTCCGCATGTACTGAGCAGGTTGACACTTCTACCTATTCACAAACACATATAATAAGGCCTCCGCGAGCAGCTATAAGTTTAGCTGAACGCGCAGCGTTGTGTGTATAACCGTTATAGTTCACTTTACATAAGTGAAGCCGCTTTCCATTCCTGGAATCGATGGGTTTACCTTAACTAGCCTTTATTATTTTTGCACAGTTTTGCTAGTTTTCGCTTTTTCTGTCTCCCATTTTTCGTGGTCTCAAAATTTTCCCACGGGTTAAGTTTTTTTAGTCCACGCCTGCGGGTTGTCACAAAAAGGGCTGTCTATATTTATGCCTAATATTTCACTTCTTTGCCAGGATTCTATATCCGTGTGAATTTCAGCCGAGAAGTAAAAACATTTTAGGAGCTTTTGATTATCGAATAAATTCTACTGAAAGGTGAGACTTTTGCCTTTATCGTCTGAGCTGTTATGCGAACAAATCAAACTTCGATCAACTGTTTATTCGTGCACGAGCCATTGGTAGCTCAGCTTTTAATAACACGCAAGGGCCGTCAGCGTTGGCTGTTCCTGCTGCCGAGCGCTGACTTCTGAATTATTTCTGGACTGGTGTTTAGAAAATTTCACGTGTAAGACCACGGCAACGGCAATTACGGCAGTTTGCTGTTTCTGAGGGTTCCCGAACTGACTGCGCGAGTGTAGGCTCAAGTTCTTCGGCCAATTAGAGTATGCAATCAGGCGATTCAGCCTGTTACTAGTTAACAATTGCACGTTTATCAATTTTAGGGAACGGCTTACCGCTAAAAATCTAAGAATTCTTGCAAATTTCGGAAGGGTTCGGGGAGTACGAAGCCCCTTGCTCGAGTTCCAGGGGTGTCAGGGTTAATGTTCCGGATAGGATTGAGGGGGAGATTAACGTTAGACTTAAAGTTAGAAGGCGTAGAGTTAGGGTCAACCATAGGGCACAGGAATAAGTAACCTGCTAGCATTAAGCGCGAGACCATATGTATATAAGGGGATCCATATTTCTCTGTGCGAACAAAATTTCCAGCTGGGAACTCCAATGCTGAGAAATTTGCATTTTATCGGCACAATTACTTATGCGTGTTCCCTATAATGGTAAGTAATTTTCTTGTATGATTAGTGCATTTAGTAATCTGTAGATATGTGAGGCGTTGTGCGTTTTTCAAAATAGTTTATCGCAAGGACGGCCCCTTAACATTACATCGTTCAAGATCCGCGAAGCATCCACACAGTCAGCAGATCATCGTATGTTCCAAGCCGGTAGATTTTCACCCTCTAACTCTGTACCCACCAAAATAATGTTACTTATTTACCGACAGAAGGAGAACCCAATAGCTTCAACGGAAAGTAAAATTGACATAAATGCTCACTGACCCCCCAAACACCGATTTACACCTCAGACCTGTCAGCAGTCGGGGTTAGGGTATCACTGGATAACGACATCTGTGGAGCCAGAAATGGAGCCAGTACCTTATTTTGTTACCGGTAATAATTACCACTTAAGCTGGATATGTAACGCAGAGGACAGGGACGTCTTTATTTCGCGTGTAAGTAAAATGAATATAAATATAAGGGAAACACTCTCCGATTTATTTTCGGCATATGGCCGACGCCTGACCTCAAGCTCAACTTAAACCACTCAGAAACTACAAACAACTCGGCCTACGTGATTCAAACATCACTGGGATTGTAATTACCTGGCAAAAACCCTGTAAACGCCCTTCAGTAAAGCACTGGTGTTTGAACACTAGAGGATCATTCGAGGCAAGAGTTTTGAAAGTGTGGACCATCAAAGACGGAAAAAAATAATCTAATAGAATTAATCTGTCCATTATATTTAAAGTCGAGAGCAACACAGGAAAATATTTTGTCCGCAGGTCTTCTGGAGAATGAGCGACCGCAACTGAAAAGTAACTGTCATATTTTTTGTTTACACGTAAATTGACGGGAAGGTGAAATGACTTCGTCTTAGTCTTTGGCGTTTTAAGTAAATTAAGATTGTTCCAAGACTTTTGGGTACAAAAAACTTTTATTTTAGTAGGTTAAAAATACTCCCGTAAAAATTGACTCACAAATTTTGTTTAAGTTGACAATAAGTTACGTTTTATTGACTAGTTATTTTCTTCTCACTTTTACTGGGATGGAATTTGCCTTACATATAAGGATAGGCAAATTTTTTCCCTACTACTTGAAAACTTAAAATGGCAATTTTTTACGTATTGATCATCAGACCAGTACAATGGCATTACGAATGAGAATATGATTCGCAGACGGGGTTTATAGGTCTCTCGAAGGATATTCTCTATCCCTCTTCCCACGCCACCCGCATGGTGTGGTCAGTGTGTTGTGGTCATTAGGGCTGAGGGAGGTGGTGAAGGTAAATTGTAAACTATGTCTGTAGACTAAACACGTGGATTGCACATGACTTTCATCATGGGAATCGGCAAGCTGTGCAGTCACCATCCGCAGTCGGCGTTGGCCACAGAAGATGGATCGCTTGCACCAATGCCTTCTGACAACCACTGGCTTGGCTGTGGTCAGCAAATGTTGGCGTATGCTTTTAAAGTAGTTTGCTGGTGGCCAGTATATAACCTTAAATGCTCCTTTAGAACCGATTCAGTGATTCCTATCGACTAGATGTGCGTGAATAGAGTTCTAAATCGATCTCTTTTCAACTTTACCCAGCCAGGCATGTATGCATTCGTGTACTCTCCTTCCTAAACGCCTCGTTCTAGAGTTCGTGTAGCTCTGCTGCATCCCTAGACTATATGCAGTATGGCAGTTCGACCGTCGATTTCGACGAGGTCCACCGTATGCTCCACACCAGGTAGTGCAGGGACGGTGACTTGCGCGTGAATTAGTTTTAAGTGATAGTAGCCTTGCGCTGCAGCTACCGCACGCTCTCCTCCTCCCCACCTGAGCCCGGTGTCAAGACAGAGTCAAGAAGACCGCAGATGGGAGAGGGCGCAGATGGCCGGCGCGGCCTGAGCCGTCCCTGGGCGTGCCACCACATCTGGCTCGGATCCCACGGATTGGGAGTGCCATAAAGGCCACATTAAGAAGTAGCCTTTGCAAATTGACTCTAAGTCCGCCAATCAGCCACTCCACACAAAAAATACATTGGGCTGACCACGCGGTCCGAGTTATCCCGTCAGTTGGCAACCTTCCAAGCCAGGGCTTTTAGCGCACCGTGATAGTTTTAAGCGCGTCAGATTGTTTATAGTGAGGAAAATACGCTGAGCTCTCGACCTCACTCTCTCCCCACCCCCACAATCAGACCACTTTCCGAGTCGGTCAGTTGTCTGATGCGGAAGTGGCAGCTGCTGGTGACCTCGTCTACGTGTACTACGTACACGACCTGGGCCCCCCAAACACAAGCACCAGGATTTCACACAACAGGGGGTTGAACGGCTTACATATCACATGTGAGAGATAGCCAGAGGTAACGTTAAGAAGGAGCCATCGCAGCCTGACTCTCAGACCACCAGTCAGCCACTCCACACAACACACATTGGACTAACTGCGAGGTCTGAGTGTAATTGTCAGTTGACAACCTTCCAACCGCGGCGATTAACGTTACCGCACACTCTTTCTCCTCCCCCACCTGAGCCCGGTCTCACGACACAGGCAAGAAGACTGGAGATGAGAGAGGTCGCAGGTGGCTGGCACGGCCGGAGCCGCCCCTGGGCGTACCACCACACCTGGCTCGGATCCCACAGAGTGGGAGTGCCATAAAGACCACATTAAAGAAGGAGCCATTGCAGCCTGACTCTCCGTCCGCCAGTCAGCCACTTCACACAAAACACATTGTGCTGACCATGCATTCCGAGTTATCCCGTCAGTTGGCAACCTTCCAAGCCACGGCTTTTAGCGCACCGTGATAGTTTTAAGTGCGTCAGATTTGTTTATAGTGAGGAACATGCGCTGAGCTGTCGACCTCACTCTCTCCCCAACCCCCACCATCAGACACTGTCCGAGCCGGTCAGTTGCCTGATGTGGGAGTGGGCGCATTGGCTGACGGATCGGCGTACCCGTCTTCGCGTGCCACAGCACGATCTGGCCCCCGTAACGCACACACCAGGATTCACAAACTCAGGGGATATGGAGCAGCCATTGCCGTCTGACTCCCAGTCCACTGGTCAGCCACTCGACACACACAGCACATACACTGAGCCGACGGCGTGGTCTGGTGGAAGCGTCAGATTGGCAGATCTTCCAGCCACGGTTTCAGGAAACCGTGATATACTCTGGTAAATGGTGATTGTGAGGGTGTTGTCGATGTATTGGTGTAGGTAGTGTGCGCTGATGTAGCTTAGCCTTCGGTGGTTTACCGAAGGTTGTCGTGGAGGCGTATGTGTCCTAATAGGCCCATGCGGTGTGTAAATGTGCAGGAGCAGTGAGGGCAGTGAAGGCGGGCGCGTCGACTGTATGTCGGAGCCGCAGGCACTGGTTCACCAGCCTCCGTGCGATGGATTCGCAGGTGACCGACCAGACCGATACGTGAGTTGAAGTTGCGTGCGCAGTGTCGGCAGGAGAAATTGGTAGAGGCTGGGGGGATGTCGTTCATGGTAGTGGGGGTGGCAGGGGCGCTAAGAATGGCAGGAGCAGAGGGTTTGCATGGTGTATCGGTGTTGTCCGGTATTGTGGTGAATTCCGCTGTCATGGATGCGCATGTGACCGAATAGGCCCATGCGATGAGTGAATGCGCGAGGACAGTGAGGGCAGTGGAGGCGACGATCTCTGCTGTGTGATGGTGCTCCAGGCACTTGCCCGGTCTCTGACGATGATCGCAGTGACCGAAGGCCGATGCGTGAGGTGAATGTTCGGTCGCATTGAGTACAGCTTAGGAGAGATTTCCCATCGCTGATGGTGGTTGTGGTAGAGGTAGTGAAGGCGAAGGCGGTGGTGGTTGCGGTGGTGGGGGTAACAGGCGATGAGTAGATGGATGTGGTCTCTATGATGGTGGGAGTAATGGAATTGATGCCAGGAGTGAGGATGGGGGAGTTAGAAGGAGGGTTGGCAGAATTTGACGTAGAAATTGGAATTGTATGATTGTTGGTGCATTGCGTCCGAAGATGTCCAACCAGGCCGATTCGCGCGCGGAAGATGCGTTGACAGCGCGGGCATGTTGGCAGGGCCTGGGCATTGGCTATATAGTTGGCTGTATAGTTGCAGTATAGTTGGCTGACCAAAGCACAAAGATCAAACGCGATTCGCTGAGTATATTGGCGTGTTCAAATTCTACTTGAACTACTAGGTTTCAAAGGCAACCGTGAGTTTAATCTTACTTGGGTCAAATTAGCCACCCAGTCTACTGCAACGTATGGAATCCACCAATTCTGATGCAGTAAGCTGACTGACCAAGCAGGATTTGCTAAAAACTTAATCCAGAATCCACCTGGTAGTCATCTGGTGGATTCTAGATTAATTGCTTAGGAGATCCTATTTGGACAGGCAGCTTACTGTATCAAACTTGGTTAATTCCATACGTTGCTGTAGGCTGGGTAAGTAACTTGATCTTAAAGTGATTCAACTCAGGACTCCCGGTGGGGTCTCTAGCTTAAGTAGCTAGAGTGTTGGTTGTACTAATGCCTTCCTCTTGCTGGCATGGATTCGAATCCCACCGAGGCCGCCGAATTTTCAGAACTTGATCAATTTGGACTATTAAAATCTGTCCAAACCCCCTAATTGAATTTAAATTCATCGTACCATTTGAGTAGGAAACAGGGCATCTATCATCTAAATTTTCGAAGTATAAACAAAAAGATGGTTATCAGAATACATTCATAGAAGGCAGCGAACTTTAGTCAGCTCCTTTGAAAATCTCAATAACAACTTTAATTTAAACGTATGCTTCGCAGTCCTGTACTACATTATTATTCTGGAGTCAAATCGGTGGATTCGCAGTCAATTGAGGTCATAGCAGTCACCGCAATCAGCATACGAAACAAAAGACCTATCATAATCTACATGTTATTGAGTGAAAAATCTGTTGGCAGGTTTGAGATTGCTCGGTGATAAGAATCAAGCAGCACACAAAGAGCTAACTCCTATTCCCCTGTTTGCCGAAAAGAGGATTGAATGGTGGTGGGCAGTTCGAAAAGATTTCTGCGTATAAGCTGTTCTTTTCGCCTTGCTTTAGATTCACTGCTGTCTGTTTTCCCCAAAATTTTACTTTGCTGGCGTGAAGGAGTTCGATTGCTGCAAAAATTCCCGATGTTTGAATATCGACCGTCGCGAGTCGAATAAATAGCAGGAGGAGAGCTCTCAGTTCATTACCTCGAAAGCGATCAGTATTATTTTCGCCTAAGGGGGATTTGAAGGGGCTGACGTTAGTTGTGTCAACTGAAATTCCTTTCGCTTTATTTATAGAAGTAATCCTCTAATTTTTTAACCAATACCCATCATATGCTCTAACTCTAAGCTCGAAAATGCGAATCTGATCGAACGAACTTAATATATTTCAAACTCACCCACACAACACGTTCATATACACAGACACCAACTGTTCAGGTATATCATACCACTAGGCCTGCACATTCCCCTTTGTAAAGCTGCGTTTACTACACACTGTGTATAGAGTAAAGCTTACGAGTCACTTTTTGCTTACTTCCACAGGGGAGTTGCATTTTCTCATAATGACCGTTGTCTTGTTTGTTCAACATTTTTCAGTAGTGTCTTTCATCTTTTCAAACATTTAAAGTATCCCTATTACCAATAGAGTACGGTGGCTATGTCATACTGGCATACGAGACGAACTTTGCTTCAAAAGAACTATCGGTGGACATTTAGTAAAGGTGTCTTTAATGAAATATTACGTTGAGAGGAGGAAATTTCAACAGGAGCAATGTTTCTTAAAGTAAAAATTTTTTTACATATTTTTAATAAGGAAAGTTAGATATATTATTAAAAAATTTAACACAAATAAGATAAGAAGACTGGCAAATAATTACAAAGTTTTTGTCACTAAGTGATGTAAAAGCTTTATGAAAATTTGACAAAACTTTATAGAACTGGTTAAAAATGGTTTAATCAGTTTCATATTCGTGAGGATTATTTCAGCGGCCTTAAAATAAATTTCTGGGATTCATAAGAGAGTTTAGATTGTAAGCACTCCTGCAGTACCTATTTTTCTGCATTTTTTTGACATCTTATTGTTGATGATAACTTTATATATGCTATGTGAGAACAATGTCAAGGAAAAATTGAAAAGGAATCACGTGATGCTGAGGAGGAGCTTACTGATTTCCTTGTATCTTTTAGAGAGGGTAGTATCATTTTACATATTCCCGATGCGTCAGCATGGTTTAACTTTAAAGATGATTTCTCCTGCAGACTTGGGACAACGGCACTCCTCCTCTCTGTACCAATGCGCAAAGCCTGGCGCCCACCCAGAAGGAAGTTAGCGATCCGTTTGAGGAATTTACCTCTGATTTATATTCTTTCTAATCTGTAAATCAGTCTCTGTTGTGGCACAGTTTTGAGGGCCTTTGAAAGCCAGTGAACCCGATACGAAACACGTGCCTATCCTCGAGAGCCGGAGTTTAGCTCTAGAGAGATGGCATTATATTTTTGTGCTGGATCTTCAATTTTCGAACCCGAGTTGGTTGCGAACCTTTAGGAATTATGCCAAGTCACTCTTTATGATCCTCGTAAGGACTTTACCAAGGATCCTTATCAAGCTTATTGGCGTACAATTTGTCATCGACGTTCGGCTATTGCTTTTGTGTAGGGAGTTATATGCACCAGCTTCCAACTGACAGAAAGTGTTCCAGTGTCAAAATGAATTTGGAAAAGAGCATTGAAATGTGGTACAGTGTGTTAACTATCGAGTTTTTGAAAAGCTTGGGTGCAACCTCCTCTGGACCTAGGGACTGAAATCTTTCAAATTTTTATAATTCTCTTTGTATAATATCTTCTGCAAACAGAATACTAGTTTTGCTTGATGTCGGCAGGTCCACTGCGGAGGAAGAAAGGAATGATTGAAAGAACTGAAAAATATTCTGCCTTATCCTTTCATTCGGCAATTTCAATGCCCGAGTAGCCTTCATTATCGGGAGTGGATGCCTGTTCATGTAGTACTTTGGAGTATTTGAGGCGAAATTTGGGATTCGCCATTGCTTTTTTAAAGCCAATTTTATTAAATCGCTGACTACTTTAGGAGTGCTGACGTAACGTACAGTTCAGCTGTTGAGAAAGGCGAAAGGGAGAGCTGTTGACGAACGGCTGGAAGAGAAGTGACAAGGAATTCGGCTTACGAGTGAATCTTGCCTGAATGTCATTAGAAAGAATGGATGCTTTAACATGGTCAGCCATCTCAAATGTTTGCCTGATGATCTATGGCTGCTAAAAAGTTTCTGGTTTCTCTTGGGAGTTCGTATGTAGTCGTTATTTATTTTTGGGTGTTCTAAATGATTTTGTAATATATTGCGCTTGAAGTATAGTTGAAAGCTAGTAACCTAATTTGGGAATTTTTACCGTTGATGCTTATGTGCTGTAATTTCCCTTTAGTGTCAATTATTCGGAAATCTATTTCTATATTTTAAAAAAACCTGTAGTTCCGATTTTATCCACATTGGTTAGCTAGTTCTTTTCTTTCTTTTGAGAGGACATTTAAAGTCCAAAAACCCCTTCATTAGCCAACTGAAATTCCTCAAATGGTCATTCATTATACCATACAATTCAGTTGCTCATGTCCCCTCTAAGGTTTATATTTTTTAAGTAGGTAGTTTTGTTTCCAGATTCTTCCCTCCCATTTATCGGTCACGTTTGGTTTACAAAACATGAAGTAAACGAAGTGCAGTGCATCGTGATCGATTGATCATAATTATAATCTACCCTTCTAGGCCAAGCGCAATTTACTCCTCTCAGTTACTATGACGTCAAGCCAGATTAACTGTGGTCTCTACCCCTGTGATCCGGAGCTAACATTGGAATAAAGATGTGTTTCTTTTCGTTACAGACATTCGTGGTTTAATATTTCTGTTAGCCCTAGGCTGCTGATATTTTTCAGTCAGTAATAGAGGCCATAAAATCGTCAACAACTATGACATCTTTCATCAGACTGACTTTGCTCAGGTCATTTAATAGGAGTTCATGATGCGATGTTAGACAAACGGTATGCCACCAAAGCGTTATTGACCGGAATTTATTATTCAAAATAAAGAAAGTTAACAATTCCAGTTCCTGTGCCGAACTATTTACTTCAGTGGCCGCAGTAAGCTTTCAGGTGGCATAAATTATGACCTCTATTTCTCTAGTCCTCCTATCCCTTCAGAAGGTTTCATATTCCCCAAGATATATCTGGGATTCACAGCATTTGCCGAGAGTCAACCTTCTAACGCCTACGATATAAATTTGATTTACTCAACTCAGGTTCTCAGTTCATGCAGTTTTTTGAACAGGTACAGAACCTTTGCGGAAATGAACCTCTATGAGCGTCTCTTTGAGGAGGCTCATCGTATATTGTGACGTGTTTTGTCCACTAAACTCATTTCCCGAGCTAGGTCATCTACACATTTTCCTTTGCGACCGTGTCTACAAGTTTGTTTTTACACTCAATTTACTTCCCAGTTCAATGAGTTTGGTCTTCCGCCTGTCTTACACTAGGACTGGAAAAACACTTATTTGTGTGACTTCTGTAAAGCCACTACATTTTCTAGCAGGAGCGTCACCTGAGATAATTTTCCGAAAGTACTTTAAGGGACCTTAGGGATGCTCATAGGTCATGGTCTGGCTCTGTTGTGCTAAATCAAAAAGTTTAGTATTTGGCTATAATTTCCGCATCCTGAAGGACAGTGTTAACGTTATTATGAAGAAGGTCCAGCGTCATCAGAATGCATGATGTGGACTATGCTTCCATTAACAATGATATTTCTGTAACGATTTATGCACAGATTCATTTTTTCCCGCCTACAAGAAGGGGGAATATTTCCGTTAAGGCTTTAAGCATATATAAGTATATGTTGGTATTAGGGTGATATTCTTCTGCGCTGGTGGATGTGGTGTACAAGTATATCGACATAGCAACTACACAGTTGTTTTCTCCGCTATGTGACGTTTTACACTGCGCTGGCATACCCACATGTATAAATTGGTGTTCTGGAGATGCGTTACATCTACGGTAGATATATGATTAGGTTAAGTGGCAACGTCAATTTATAGAAAGAACTGCGAGCACTTCATCTGCTTTTGACCCATTCTCCTGAGTTTCTTCAAGTATTTTTTTTCATTTTCAGCATTTACTGATTTGGTAGGTTTATATACCGTGGCGAAATGGAATCTGACCTCATATCTTCTCCCTTTGACGCTGACTGTATGGATAGTCCTCGAAATCCATTTGTCAGGATTTCCTCTAGTGACGTAATTGGCTTCTCTTCCTTCCTGACCTTGAATTTTTGCAACGTTGGTATAGTTATGAGGATACTTCCAGTTTGACAGTTGCGGGGCTCCAAAATAGTCAAGGGACGTTAGTTGACCTCTTTTGTTTGTGAAGCCGTCACAGTGAACACACCAATACTATGCTAACCTCAATATTCACAGAATATCCATTGCCTACTGCAGTTTACTGGGCCTACCTTTCTAATGGAGCTCTACAGGTTTTAGGGTGAGAAAATCTCCCCGAATCTAATAATTTCAACTGTAATTTTTCGCAAAGGAATCTTTAATGCGTTTAAAAGTGCCCTCGAATTTAGTTCTGTGCTTGGAATAGTATTTTGCAGACACTCGTAAAATTGGAAACCCACGCAGTATTTTCTGTGAAAACTTAATAAAATTTCGAGAGAAATGTGTCATGTAAATCAGTTTATATAACTTTCTCATCCAATGCGTCAGAGCCAATTATAATCGCCTGGAAATATTTTGTCTCTTGGCGTTTGGTGTTTTAGGAGGATTCGGTGCCGTGGATGCTGTTTTGTCCATCTCACGATACCAATTCCGCACAAGTCAGGGTGCGTACACCCCGTGAACATCGCGATAATCAAGTTTCATCACTCTTCTTCAGTGGACTGTGTCCTCCTAATGTAGTGGTAACTAGCCCGAGTGTTGGATATTGAGGGACTGGATAAGAGGCCGCAATTGCTAGTTTGTGGGTCCATTTTCTATGATCGGATGGCTTTCTCGCTGAGGGTTTCCTATTTTTCTACCTGTCATTAATTGTGCCGATTTTTCAGCAATTTACCATCAAAGACGACTTGGCGAGTGCATACGCGCTGCTTTCGATAACTTCTCTTCAGGCCAGTACAGTTATAGGAAACGCTGGAACGCAGTAGAAATTCCAAAAAACAAGCTCAGCGCTTAGCTGGCCAACGGCCGCTTAACTCGCATGTATGCCCCGCGCCGTCTCGTCCTCCCCCTTCTCCTAGAACGGCTCTACCAAGCGCTTACTGCCGCCTATCACATTTGTCTCTTATCACCTCCACACATGCACATTCCTCAGATAACCCACAAATGGACGAACATTATCGATTTCATGTTTTAAATTTCTACAGCGTTCCAGCGTTTCCCTATAACTGTAACTGGCCTGAAGAGAAGTTATCGAAAGCAGCGCGTATGCTCATGAAAGTCGTCTTTTTGAATCGTTTAGTAGGAATTTACCATAACACAAAATCTCGCTCCACATGTGAAACAAAAATATGGACATCTGGAGGCCTCAATATCCTAGAGACGAGTGGGCGCAGAAAAATGCCATATTGAGGGACGGATTTTGTATGGACTCTGCAGGCGTGAATCGAAGAAAAATAATATAAAGCTGTTCTAGGTGGGTTCAGGTGGCATTTTCACTCTTGGCGACTTCTTTGAGCTGGCCACTACCACTGCTGCGAGGACATCCTGTTAAACTACGTTTGACAGGTGCAAGACTCGACACAAGAAGGTTCTTCTTCTCAACAGAGTTATTAAGGCCTGGAATGCTCTGTCTGCGGACATAATCATGTCCCCCATCCGTTGACAATTTTAAAGCGGAAGTTTGACCAGTACAGCCATAAAGTACCACCACGACATCCGAACCTAACACATTTCCTGAATATATTCCCATCCACAATTTTTCGCGTCATATAACATACTACTTCTCTATTTTTAGAGTAATATTATTTTATAATTGTTTGTCCGAAGCCCTGTAGTGTGACGGGGAGATACACTTGTCTAACTTCCATTATATGTCAGCCTTTTTTAATTTGCAGTGTTATTCACATCAATAGGGAGCTTAAAAGGCTTTTGCCTATATTTCCCTTTAATAAACTCATCTGAACGATAGAACGCCTAATGTGCAATTAAGTTTAAGGCCACAAATTCCAAAGGGTCACAGAACTTCCGATACGGTACTATTGAACTCGAATAATTTATTATGAACTTGAATTTAATTTCCCTAAGACGTGTTTTTCTACACCATGGGGGGCGTCTAAAACTACAGAAGCTTGTAGAAATACCGGATTTATCTCTAGGATTTTAAAAACTAACTATATTAGAACCGGTCTCTGTAAAAATGTCTGTTAAACCTGACAAAGAATGCAATTTGCTTTAGTAAGATGGATTAGGCTACGTCAAGCTCCTGGCCCCATGAGATGTCAAGACTCACGTCCGCTGTTGGTCCCTCCAGGTTCACATGGAACTTGCAGCCCCGTGCGCCTAATATTGACGTCCCTCGTAGATCACTCCAGGAACTTTTTATAGTACCACAATACACTCAGAAGCACTAACAGCTCTTCGACATAATTTTAAGTGAAGAAGCCTTTTCTCCTATACGTTTTTGAAAGTGGGGCCATTGAACACTGCACTTTCCTTTGCGGGCTCTTTTTCATTGATTCGCTTTTTGAACTTAACTTTTTCCAAATGTTTATAAATTATTGAGTTAAAATGATAAATCACCGATGAATTTGAAAAACGGTCTATTATGCGCAATGGCCAATTCTAAATTCTTCGGTATATCTGGCTGCTCATGACAGAGCAGGTAAGCACTAACTCTGTTTTGATAGTGCTCCCAGCGCTTAAACTCAAAAAATTTATTTAGTTCTCGGCACTTACTGTTTCAATAGTCAATTATTTTCGGCTAATGCATTGCGATCCAGACTAAATTGTCCAGAAATATAAAAACTATAAAATTCTTTGCCGTTTTTACGACCTATCCTTTCTTTCTGTATTGAGAACACCTCCACGATCTAAGCAGAATCGACCAAATATGTCAGTCATGGTTATGAAATTGGCGGTCGTTGCTGACTTCGCCTGATCGGATTTCGAAGGGAATCGTGCGGGCAGCTTTGATCTCAGGGCAGCCTTAGTTTGGCATCGAGTCCAAATTACATGAAAATGAATTGGGACTGAAAACCCAAGATGTACTCAATGCCAGCTATTCCCGTATTGAGCTGCCATCATTACCCGAACGGCATTTTGTGCTGGTGCATTTTTTCGAAACCCTAACTGGGCATAAAATGTTTTGTTTCAATTCTGTGTTCTAATCGTAGAGTATATTTATAAAACATTTCATGACGCCTGCAAACTGGCGTTTTGAATAATAATAATAATAACAATTATTAATAATCAAATCACTGTTAATTAAAAGATTTGAATTCGACTTTGGCATCGCGTTCTGCCCACCTCTATACGGCAAATCGGGATTATGGCTTATATGTGTCGAACAAAAATAATAAGGACTACGGAAACCTTTGGCGACAATTTCTGTCTTAAAACATAAATAAAATAATTGTATTTTAACGCCATTTCACAGGGGCAATATCAGAATAAATATGCAGTGGGATGGAATTTGCCTAATAAAGAAACCCCTGTTGGAATATAGTTATTAGTGTTTTTCCTAACTTTATGTTCTTCAGGAGACTGCTACCCATGTGATAATAGCAGTTCGGAAAGGGAAGGGTTGCAAAAGTGCAGTGTATTTACAGACTCTAAGTCTTCTTTAAGGAGCCGAAATTCCCGCACCATGCGTGGTGCATCTACGGACGGTTGCTCTCTCTGCTGACGCGCATTCACTGGTTGCGGGCTGCAGAGTCAGCTCCATCACCCTGAAGGTAAGACCTGGATTTGGCTTCAGATACCGTGCATCCCCATCGAGCCGGAAGATGGATTCCACCGTGTTGGAACACAGAATTCCTGGAATTTGTTCTGAATACAGAAAAACTAGTGATCGCTCTCTTTAAACAAAGGGAAATAAAGTTTGTGGAGTTTTTATATGCAGTTTATTTCGAATTGCTATAGCGTTTACGCAAAACTGACGATACCCTAACCGTGCATGTTAGTGGAAGAAATGAAAATGCATGGCGGTGATCATGTGCCGCCAGTGATAAACGCCGCTCTCACACAGCGGTTAGGGACTAAAATGCATGACCGGCTTTCAAAGCCTCAAAAGTAAACTGAGTCCCTTCTTGTAATCTACGAAACCATAATGTATCAATATTTATAAAGCCCACAGCGTTGTTGATAGGTCAGATTACACGGTGTACTCCTGCGATAAAATTCCTTTATTACCCCAGTAACAATGCTGTCATACCGATCATATATTCTGGCGTTGAAAAGCGAGCAGTGTTAAATACAGGAAACGATCAGTATTCCATTCATGCCGGACCCTAGCGCGCATGCTATAATGGCAGAGCCTAATATCGATGGCTCTTTCAAAATACTGGAGGGATATTCCGGTATTTTTGGCTGTGCTTTGGATATCATCAGCGTTGTTCTGCCAGTGACCGCGATCCGGTCAGTACTCCCTCGCCTAGGCGGCAACTTTTGCGGCGAAGGCTGAAAAGTGAGGTTTGTCAAAGTTTCATTGACTCATAGGTACGCAGCTCATCTGCGGTCGTGGGTATGTAGTCTTAATAATAATAATAATAATAATAATAATAATGTTTGTATTTTGATGCCGGTTGCAGGCGTTGTCAGATAAAATATTCAGTGGGTTAAGGTTGGCGGTGAGACAAAATCGGAATATATGGTATAGAGATGACACCTATCTTTATGTTATTCCCGGGAACCAGGCTGCGCTATGCGGTGCGATGGCAGTTCGGATCGAGGGAGGGGCTAGCACAGGAACGATCTGTTTGCAGTCTCTCTATGCAATTGTTAGATGAGTTCTCCCCAGGCAGAGTGCATCCGTAGACAGTTGCTCAATGTCTGCCGAAAGGAAGTCAGGCGGGTGCGGGTTGCGGGGACGGTTATGCGTATCCTCAAGGGTAGCTTGCGCGGGATCGGGTTAGAATGCCGCACTCCTTCAGATTGGAAACAGATTCTCCTGTCGGCCAGAGATTCTTGAGAGCTGTTCGAGATGCAAAGAGCTAGAAATGGTTTTTTCTTAAGAAGAAACGCTTCATGGTTTTATATTATAAAAGTGGTTTATTCATAAGACACGAAATAATCGACGATACTTAACTGTACGAAAGGCTAATGGAAGAAATAAAAAGGGCAATTGCGATGACTGCTGCGAGGTTTATCAAGCGCCTCCACAGTGGTAAAGGGGATTAAATGTACATTTATACAAAAGACTCGGCATAAAAAGAGTACCTTCTGCTTGTATTCAATTGAAACCATAAAGGGATCAATGTTTCTAAGCCCACAGCTCTCATTTAGATCATAGCCATCTATGCTTAGTTAGGAGCTGATGGTGCCGTGTAACCAACCGTACGGGACGTACCAAGAACAGGAAAGAAAGCACCGTATTACCGCACCACTGGGCAAGGCTTTCCAGGTATTTTCTAGATCAAGCATGGTGCCGCGATCAGCCGACAGATAAGTAGGCAGCTTTAAAATAGAAAGCTTGCCAAAGGGCTGTTCAGGAAATAAACCTGGTACATCAAACTTGACCAAAGTGAAATAAAAGTGGGTCAAGCACTACTACCCTGAATAACAACTCCTCACTTGCATTACCGGGATTTGAGATAGCAGTAGATCTTGTATTATTTGTGTACGAGAGCTCAGGTACAGAAGATATCAAAGCTCAAGAAGTTTACCAAATATATACAAAAGAGGAGAGTTTCAGGAGAAGATGGCTATGAGATCCAGCACAGTCGAGGCCTTAGAGGCAGAATCAATGAACTATGAAACATTGCAAAATACATTATCCTAGATGGAAGAACGTTAAAAGTGCTATCAGGTATCCATACCTTGTTTGAGGAACCCATGAGTGGGCTGCATATTAGAGTTATTCTTAGTTAAGTGATAAATCATCTTATCTTTGATCAAAAGGTCTCAGGATTTTCAGAGCTGACAAAGTGGTTCGATTAGCCAAAAAATCATCAAATGGCGTAGATTGGCCGTGTTTAGGTATAGGTGTCAGCACGTTAGCTTCCACACACTGGAAAGGTTCACTTTCCAGAGCAATATCAACAGAGAACGCGAAATTTTAATGAAGCATCCTGCTAATATCGATTGATGCGCCATCTGGTCCGGTTGCCGGTTGACGGAAAACGTCAAGTAGCTGCGTTTACGTCACGGCGTAAAATTTATGATTTCGAGGACGGCGCCGGTCAGCCGCGGATATGGTCTTGCGAGGACGGCCGAATTTTCAATAAATTTTCTTGGCAGAAGACATTGACTATCGGCCGTCAGTTTTGATAAATGCGACTATGGGATCGCGATGGTGTCACAGAGGGACCCAGGTTAATGTGTTTTCACCATGCCGGAGGCGAAGGCGTTTAAAGGGAACTGGTTTTGACGTGTTGACCTCATCAGCTGTACTTTTATTCGGATAGCCTCTTAGCGTCGCTCAAAAATACCGTCAGCGAATTAAAGAACTGAATAAAATGTCGTTTTCCGATGGAATCGATGAAAGTTTACGCAAACAACGGCGGAAACGATAGGGGAGATAAACCTTATCCGTGACATTGTTGTTTCTTACATGGAACAAAGAGCAGAAATAGGAATTGGATCCGAGGCACGGGCATGCCGGTACGGGTGTTTTAAGTAGTGCGTTTAGGGGTTAGACCAGTCGCCCGGGGTTAAGATGTATCAATAAGTGCGTAGAAGCGCTAATCGAAATCAAAGGGGAAAGTATGAACATTCGGGACACAGGATTTGCGGTGTAAGGGCATTAATGTGATTACGGCTTCCAGAGTGGGCGGGTGGCTTATCAAGAACGAGCTCTGCAGAAAGATTAGATTAAGTATGCTTGAACCTCGAGTACGTCAACAACCACAAAGAATCCCGTGCCGTATGCAGCCTCAGTAGAATATAAAGACTTTATGGGGCCGAAAAGGGCTGAAACCAGCGAATGTCAGGAAGGTTAGGAAATCACCTGCAATTAACTTAATACCCAATATTTAATTCCGGCTTCGGCGAAAGTAGCGTTGGGGCAAAAGTCGAAGCCTCACTGGTATTGAGCGAATTGATAGACACAGCCAAAGTTTGGGTGTTTCTATTTTTAAGGTAATTTAAAAGCCCACAGCTCTCTTCAGCTGCATTAAGAATTCCGATGGTCTAAGACTGGCACTTAATGTAGATACAGCTTCCGCAAAATGCGGCTGTCATTCATTTCGAGTAAAGTATAACCTATAATAGAAGAGTTCAGGGGTCAGCTACGGAAGGTGTTGCCCATGTTTCAGTTACTATAATATCTGGACGAGTGGACGAAGATTTAGGTGCAGGCGGGGCATTTGTGAGCAAAAGGATCTGGCATTTAAAACGAACAGTTAAAACATTACCTAGTTGAGAGGGCAGCTAATAATTCATTCAGTAGTTGACGGAGCCCACTGGACTTCGAAACGTAAGGTGCTCCCGCCTGTTGAGTTATTGGAATGGTATGCGCCTGATAAGGTGAAGGGGAAGTAAAATTTGGAGAATTGAAAATGACAGACAGGGAACTGAGACACAACCACTAGATATTGGGGCATGTCCGGAAATCAATGGACATGATGCAAAATATTCTAGTAAAAAGTGGCACAGAATGGTAGAATCTATTGGGTACAGCAGGACCCTTCGCATAAAAGAGACAACTGGGAAACGACCGTAGAAATTAGCTGCAGGGTGGGGATGCTACTGTTAGTAGTGGCACAGAGAAGCACCATTTTTTGAAGGACACGAGAATGCTTGCATGTTCGTTTATCAACCTCAGTATGAGTCAGGGTGATAGCAAATGCAGGTAGTAGGATGGGGGTGTTTCAGGAGAAGTAGAGCGGTGTAAAGGTAGTTTCGTCAGAGGCCTTCATCGTGCGGTTTTCAGTGGTCCGGGACTTTAGTCGAAGCTTGTCTTTTGAGCTAACAATCTGCATCGGTTTACCAGGGTAACTTTAGTAGAGCTTGGTATGAAAGTTGAATAGGTGGTGGTGGCATCTTGAGGAGACGAATGAGAGGAAGTGTTTTTGTGTCCCCGAATATCAATCCAAGGTCGGTTTTCGTGCGAGTTGGTTGGGGTTCAGGGTGGCGGATGCAAGAGAGGGACATTGGGCGATTTGTTCAACATAGTGGCAACAGAAGGGTAGTCATTTTCTGTTGCTTGTCGAAAATTTAATTTTTTGGTTTTATATGTGAGACGAGGAGCCAATGACCGGGGAAACTGAGGTTGTATGAAAAATTCTCTGGTAATCTCCTTCATAGACAGAATGAAATTAGGCTGGGCGTCATAGTTTGCAACTCTATAAAGTTGGTGAAAGCGCGCAGTGCGACGGGTGAAGTCACAGTGGGCATTGTTTCACTCGTATTAGGTGGTCTGACTGAGAGGAATGAGGAGAATGAGATTCGAGGCGGCTCTGAAGCCTTACTGCCGACGAGGAAAATTCTGGTATATCTTCAGAGAGTCCGGGAGGGTTTACCTCTAAGTTGTTAATACATTCAGCTACCGTCCACTTGGGACGTTGATTTTCGGCCGTTATCGGGCATAATGAGCTACAACCTAACAGGAAAGAAGCGATAGGGAATTTGGAACTATACTGTTACTTCTTCATACTATCCCACAGAAATCAATAGCTAGAGGACTGTTTATGAGATTGCAGACGATGACCGACAAACGATAGAACACTCAATGCTGCGACAATAACAACTTAAACAACATCACCATTTTATTAATACGATAACAATACTCAAATAAAGTCAACACAACACTTAAATTGTGTAAAGATTACATTTTATTGACTAGTTATTTCTCCTTACCACTTTTACTTGCATATATAAGAAGCTAAGGAATTGTATTCACCTTATACATACTAGGGTAGACGGATTCATCTTCTACATTGTTGATACTTTGGTTCATAGAACTTTCATTTCCATTTATTTGCCTAACAATTTCCAGTCCCATCACCCTCCCTATTTTCCATTTGTTGTATTATAACCAGTTTCTATCTGTTTCTACGGTGCCTCGGCTTTTCAGCCAATATCATTTGCTGCGCTTTAATCCCGCTAACCCGCAGCGTCATCTACTCAAATTATCGACATCCGACCTACTAATTGACCACCGATAACCAGGTTCACACTCAACCTTCACTGTCGTGTAGTCAGGTACGGCAAACCGTGACTGCGTACAGTCAAGATCAAGTTTTATTACTGCGACCAAATTACAAAGGATATGAAATTCCATTATATTTGCGCTGGCATTGCCAATGGACATTACTACTGACCTGTGGGATATTATCGATAGTCCACACACAGGGTATGTATGCTTATACAAACAAGGCCTAATACCCGCATCTAGCTATCAACTCAAAAGCGCCTTCAGCGTTTGATTTCACAAAGACCTTGGGAATAGGAATACAAACTTTAGGCGCCTAAACTAATATGAACAGTCAAACGCTTTATGGCACAATTTACCAGCAGCTACTTCGGCAGTTTGCCCTCCTCTTTACAGAAACTATTCTTGTGCAACATCTCTTCCTCGGTTGTCAAAGTCTTGCTGGGACAGCTGATGGCATCATCGGGTACTACAAAACCAAATCTTACAGTTAATGCTTCTACCCATGAAATAGTTACACCTAACATCCCAATGCCGATTGAAAATGCCACCAGCTTCCCTCCCCTTCCGAAAGTCTCTGGCATCTTGCTGGACCTGTGTATGACGGTCATTTTGTTGCTTAGGCTGGAGACTCCCATCGGTTTCGGACCAGATCCGCAGGCGGTGAGGACATAACGGTGTCGTTTCGCCTATGGATCAGTACTTGTCGCCGGTCTCCGGCGGAAGCACTTAGATGCATTGGTGGTGACGGAGGAGCGGTCGGTCGCTGCTCTATATTTTGACATGGTTTCCTCCGTAGCTGGCGAACAAAGGTGCGGATAGAGTTTAATTTCACTGAATTCGGCAAGTAGGTCACCAGATTCTTCATTTTTTCTCAATTGGCTTATGGCTTTACTCCATTAAAGGCGTTCGGTCGCGATCTCTTGCTCCTATGAAGACCATTTTGTTTGGCTGAATGTTTACTATTACCAGAGCTGGGCGTTTATGGGGATAGGTCCGGGACCGTTGGAACCTCGCTGGCACTCGGCGAGCAGTAACGTGGCATATACGGCTCGAAGGTCCGAAGTCCCCGAATGATTAGCGGCTTCTGATTGTGGTACCGGTTTTCGAAGTTGTTTCTTTCCAGTGAACTTTTAAGCTGAATTTGTGCCAGGCTTCCTCAAAGTCTCGTTTCTGTACCTTTACGTCTTTCCAAATTATTATGGCCTTCCCTTCCCAGGGGACTTCATCCCGATATGCCGTTTGGCCGCAGTGATGTCAATTCTCTTAACAGTAACATTTCGACAAATTGTAGACCAGAGCAAATTTGTTTCCACCTTTCGTTTCTTCTTTCCAGTTCTTCTCCACTTACCAAAATGAAATGCTTTTTATAGATACTGATGAGCGTAACCTGCAGCTCAGAACATTCAACTTAGTTTCACTCAATGCAGGAATCGGTTATTTAATAAAACGAAGGCTTAAGAACAATAACGAGAGCAGTCCAGATGTGCTTATTGCATCGCACAGGATACGAACTATACTTTATTTCTGACTCGACGCTTTAGCGAATCATTTCAATTTGTACCGGCAGGACCGCGCTGAAAAACGTGGCGATTGGTTGCCTCTATATTAAGTTATCCTTTGTACATTTCCCTTTCATCCCTGAGCATTTCGTCCTTTTATGGAAATACATGCGTCTCTTCAGTCTATTCTCCGCGATACAAAAGCAGTAGTGGCTATGCTAATCCACCTCCACGTATTATTCTAGCAATGAAAGCAAACTCTAGAACTATTTAAAATACGAACCTCAATTTGATATCAAAATAATCATGGAAACGATTTCAATCTACCGAACGTATTGAACAAATTCCTCTCCGCCTAACCATCAAAGTGGTCGATACTAATAACTTTTTCAACAACAATAACTAGTCAGATCAGTTGCAACGTTTATTTTAGTGTTATGCCGGGTACTGTCTGCGATCGCTGTTTCAATGTCTTCGCGCAGGCTTGAGCTAATAACCTCAATTTATACTTTCAAAAACCATAAAATAATAAATAATTTCGTAAAAGCCTCCGTTAAAGCGAAACATATTTAATCAACTTAAACTTTTCCGTGAAGCTATTACAGAGCCTCTAGAAAAATTCAAACTTTATCCCGTTTAAAGATTTTTAATTCAAATACAGCTTCTTCTACTGTTCCATTTCTCCTAGACGGGCAAAATTACAAAGCAACTTAAGATGCATCCATAAAAACTCTCTATCAGTTCATTTAAGGATTACTGCAAATGTTTGGATTGGCGTCGAGATCGGGCTCGCGTAGTCTCGGGCTAAGTGATGCCAATTCGTCCAGATCTGTTGCTCCAGATCTTCCGTGATTTCTGTCGTCGGCTGAAGCGTCTGAATGTGACAAATTACAACAGACTGTAACAAAGACATTTGTTACAGACGATTTAGGCAAAGCAAGATTGATGAAATTCGTTTTTACCATCCACTTCACGATTTACCCTCCCTGGCAGTTCCTCTGCTTTCGATTCGCTTCCAAGCAACCATTAATTTCTCGCCTTTGTGATTCAAGATATCTCACCTAAAGATTCACGTTCGTTTGGGACTGATGGCAGTTTCGTACTTCGTTAGGCGGTTGGTTCCATTTTTTGCTAAAGGCCGGGTTGATTTATTCGTTTTATAGAAGTGGTTTCTTCGATTGTTAGGCTTCTATTATAATACCAGTTTTTAAATCTGGTTACCACTCGGACATTCATAGCTATCTCGGTGTTCATAAAACACTGGCTCTTGCTTAACTCTCCGAAAAAATAATTTCAAAACAATTCATTGATTTTTTTCATAAGCAATCAAATTATCAATTTTTCCCAACAGGGCATCTTACCGGACCGCTCTTGTGAAACCTGCAACATGTCTTATCTAAACCTTCTAACCTCTCTTCATAATGATCATCTATCTGTAGCAGTTATCTATTTTGATTTTAGTAATTCAGTATAATTCAGTATATATATGGGAGATAGGCAGAGCCTTTGAAATCCCTATTTACAGATAGACGCTAGCAAAACAAGCAAATGTGACATTGCGATAGTCGTTTTAGCATATCGATCATTGCTGTCGACTAATTATATGTTCATCAAGTAAAAATGCATCAAGTCTTCTTTTAAACATTTCTATGCTTTCAGCCTAAACAATCGAAGCTGGCAGTTTGTTCCATTCTTCAATCACCCGTTGAGAGTAGTTGGCTCCGCACTTCAAGTTTGCAGTGTTTTCAGTTTGTATGGGTGTCCTCGGAGACTTGTCATGTTTGCCAATTCAAAAACGTTAGCCATCTGAAGAGCACAATCAACTCCTCTGACCAGTATGAAGACTAAGATCATATTCCCTCTGTATTGCCTATAAGAGAGAGGAAAACGTTTTAGTCTTTCTAGTTTGCCCTCATATGGTAGGCATCCCTAACTACGCTATTGTCTGCCCTCCGTTGAACTTTTCTCCAGCAGAGCGTAGTCATGTTTTGTCCAAAAGTGCGCCACGCCTGAGACGCAATATTCCAACACCGGCCGGATAAATGTTCCAAACACGCGCCAAAAGCTCTCCGTCAAAATTAACGAAGGACCTCCTGATTG